>JASJUN010000394.1:0-29294 GCA_035048945.1 Penicillium sp. E22
AGTAGATAGGAACGAAGAATCAACACTCTTTTCACCTCACCTTTGTTATTCCCCTTTTTGATTCCGTTGCCTTTCGCTGGCCAGTAAATCCGGTGTATTTCCACAGCTATACAGAGCATTCCTGTTACTATCCTTAAGGCCGGCGGCCTCTAAAGAAGTGTCTGATCTCTTAGTACGGATCTCCGGAAACCACCCGTTTGTTCCCAGTATTTACTTTCCTGCTACTATATTATTATCCTCATTAATATGTGTCGTGATTGCGCATAACACTTCTCAAGATTGGACGAACACCGACGGAAGATTTCTGATACCGACGTAGTTTGCCTTGGTCTGTTTGCGATACATCACTCCGCTGTACTCGAGGAAACTACGGTTTGTTGTTGATTGAAAATCTACTGAACAGTCC
Organism: Penicillium sp. E22; assembly: GCA_035048945.1. NCBI lineage: Eukaryota > Fungi > Ascomycota > Eurotiomycetes > Eurotiales > Aspergillaceae > Penicillium > Penicillium sp. E22. The sequence continues at coordinate 407 of JASJUN010000394.1, forward strand.
CCAAAAAAATGTAGTCACCTCTTTTCTATCTCTTTTGTTGAGATTGTGTTTAACAGCCAGTGTAGGATGCGTCTCTAAGCCATGACAAAACCGTCACTGTTAGGTGAACCAACGCGGCCGATTAGGAAGCGAGTTTCGAGTGGGAAATTTAACAAAGTCCCACTATTGGCAAAGAAACAACAAGGCTCAGATGGATATCTTCTATGGGCGGAAAGCTCACATGCTGCTGGTGTTTAATGGTGTTTTATGTTCAACGTTGATGTCGACGTTGATTCAACTTTCTGGCACCATTCACCACCCGTACATCGCCAAAGGTGCTGGAATGAGAACACTCAAAAGATACTATCATATCGGCACAATACCAGCGGATTATAATCAAAGAACCTAAATGCTCCAGAGCTCCTGGAAGCACAAAACAGACTATCGGCTAGTTGGATCTTTATCATGGCTGCGCGGCGCGGCTGAATCCTCGCCCTCTAACAACCCCCAAGGCGTGAGAAATGGAACTCCCTTCCCCACGTTCCTATTCATGGCCAAATATAACCTGGCAGCCATGTTGCTCCTGGGAATATACTTCAAATCAATTGGTGGCTCGAGCACCATGTGGATACGACAACTGGATTAAAACATCATTGATTCGATCGTTGGTGTACGTACCACAATTGTGGCCACATATTGACATCCATAGTCCTCCTAGGAGCCGGTGCTGATAATGGTAACCCGCAAAATCTCGATTGTGGATATGGTGGGCATGACCGCTTCAACCCAAACATTTAAAAGGTCATAATTGTCCTCACGGTCGATGCTCTCGTGTTCTTCTTTTGCTCCAATAACTTGCCAGTACAACACCATCACTAGCGAAGACAACCAATCATGGATCACAACCTATCACAGGTATCAAAGAGTTCCGATATCCTAGAAAAAGAAAGTCACAATGGACGTACATGTCAAACTGGTATCGTTATTTTAAATACCTTTCTCTAGGAATCCACCGACTAACAAATCTATTTCATGAAGGCAATGAATCAGCTGAAAACTTCCGTCTGGTCGTTGGCCAACTCATTCACGGGAATCGCGGTCACACAAGCAAGGATTTACAGCCGCCTGTTGACCAGTCCACTGGCTCTGTAGCTACAGAGGTAGTTACTTCCGTCGCTACCTCTCTTGCTAGCTCAGGGGCCTCTACGTTGTCTCCAAGCGTCATAAAGACTGAAAGCCAAGACCTGCCCCCTCTGAACGCGAAAAAGAGAGTAGCCGAATCCTCAACCCTCCCACGAAAGCGACGCCGACATTCATACTCCACCTCTCAAATACCGGGCCGCTCACAACTGGTGCATCGAAAGAGACCCCCAAGCAATATAAAAATTAGTAGGAAAATGGTCAACGATACAATTGAATGCCTACAAACACTATCCGACCGCATCTCCGACACCATTTTCTCCTGGGAGTGGGCCACTATGCATCTCGCCACCCAATTGCTACAGAGCAGGTACGAAGACATTATCGTGAGGAAAGAGATGGAAACAGACGCTGTGTCCGATTTTGATTCCCCACCAACACAGCCAGAAGAGAAGTGCCAGAAGTGTGCTGCTGGGGACGAGGAGCGCCTGTATGACTGAGACGCTCCTCGTTCTTATTACCTTGTCGGCTATATTTTGATAGCATAACTGGTCATTGAAAATTGAGGAGCAAATATAGTGTTATGTAACCAATAATCGATATTTGAGAACCTGTTAAGCTTCAAATCTATCAAAACATGACTAAGGGACTTTCAGGTGCGAAGGAGTTGAACGATTTCCTGTGCGATGTTAGTACACTCAGAAAGCAGAAAGAAATATACAAAACCAGCTGCATCTTGATCTCCAATCAATGCAATAGAGATTACAAAAATCAAACAGCGTGTGCGAGACCAATCGGGGATAGCAATGAAGAAATAGCAATTTCGCAAGTCGAATTGCCTCGAATATCAAAACCAGCCACTCTTTACACTATTCAACCCGCTTCCCTCGTAGTGTTGCAATGGCTCTGTGCTCTACAAGAATTGAAATATCTGTGCTATTCCGTTAATCGGCTCATGACTGCTGGTCCTTATAACTCGGCGGTTTGGCGGTCATTTTGTGTCTAAATGTCAGCATATTGAATTCAAGTGACTCATTATGGCATCACTTGTAGACTATCTTAATCTCTAGTATTGGTAAGACAGGTAAAACTAGAACGCCGAGACCCAAATCAGCCGTGCCAATATTCGTCGGAGAATGTGAGAGCGACTCGCCGTGCTGAAAGGCGAGCTTCCAAGTCAAAGGCATACCTAAGCATAACCAAGTCCACCGGATTCTCTCCCTTTATCTGGCCAATATGGTTGTTGCAGGGTCAACTAGATGCTGGTCGCATGGAAGTTGCGAGTGATAATTACATGGCCATGTAAGTGGAACTCCCTCTGTGAAACGCAATAATTACTGGCAAGTTTGCCATTTTATGAGCCTACCAATCACTGTAATAACCATACCATGCCTGATCCGATGCGCTCGTTGACTCATGAGCGAAACATGAGGCCGCCATTACGAAGAAGCTGCCGCAGACTCTGGCTCGTTTGATAGCTTCCGTCTTTTTATTTTTGGCGCGTTGTCAGTCATAGGAAACCTAGAATTTGTCCGTGGACAGCATTCCCTAGCACTGTTAAGGGTAACAAGATCCCGAGGAAGTTGAGTTATGCTGAGCAGTGCGGTCATGTGTCGAGTCGTATGGAATTCTTAATTAGCTCGAGACTCATGTTCATGATGGCTGAACAGCTCATTGTCAGTTGTAAAAGGATACACGTGCCGTTAACAGTTGTATGCAAGCGCTGTGGCTCATCGGCCTCACCTTACGACAGTCAGTCGAAGCTGCCATCTCGTCTCATTGCCGAGAGTCCAATCCTTAACACTGCGCTTACAAAATAAATGGAATTCCACTTTCTCTCTTAATTCTTGCACGTAATGAACCCAAGAAAACACACTTCTCTCATTATGTCAACTAACCGATTCAAAGAAAACATGATATGTGACCTTGGCACTATCAAAGCTCAATCTCAGCTTTCCATCTCGATGTCAACCCCCATCACCTGCGAGAGTCAGATGGCGGCCAACACGAAACCAACCAGACCTCGCCGCCGCAGCAGATCGAAGGTTGTCACGGGGCTTTGTTGTGATATGAGGCTTGTGCAGATCAGGAATCTTCTGTTGAAATATAATGTATATCTATGTAGGATACACCCAGAGAAAGAGATTGTTTAAGTCTGTCTATCTATACTGTGTAGTTTACCTAGTATTTATAGACATGTTTTGTGGGCTCGCTCAGAAGCGAGATGAATTGTGGTCCCCTTCTATGAAGGGTTCCACGGAAAAACAAGCTTCATAGTGGTTCAGTGCTGATAATGAGATTCAGGCCTGATAAATCAGGCAATGAGATCTCATAGTCTCATGAATCTCAACACACCCCCTCAGTGCTGAATCCTGTATGGAAAGAACGCATCAAAACATTGTAAATGAGTGGACGGGCTGTTTTAAAACAGACCCAAAAATGCTTGGCTCTGATTGGCCAGATCAAAATGCATATAACTTCTAGATTTCAGAAACATCTGATACCGGATTCTCACATCCACAGCATTACTGCTTGCTCATGGATTCCAGCGACAAGCCTTTCTTGAATCTTTCAAAAGCGGGGTTTGGAAGCGGCTTTGTGAGTCCATCGGCGATGTTCTGGGCGCCTGCGATGTGAGAAATCCGGATTTTACCTTCCTGAACCTTCTCCCTGATCCAGTGGTGGTGAACCTCGATGTGTCTACTCCGGCTGCTGTGCTTGTGGCCTTGTGACATTGCAATTGCGGACTGGCTGTCACAATATAAGTGCACAGGTTCAGAGGCCTTGTGGACTCGAAGATCGAGAAGGAGACGCTGGAGCCAAAGTGCCTGGCTTCCTGCGTCGGAGAGTGCGTAGTACTCTGCCTCGGCCGATGACTTTGTAACGCAGGTTTGTTGCTTCGAACTCCATGAAATTGGACCTCCGGCAAGGAAGAAAACCCATCCAGTGCGGCTTCGGAGGGTATCGGGGTCTGATCCAAAGGAAGCGTCGACGCACCCCCATAATCCCATTCCGTCCTCAGCACCCGTATCGCCTTCGTTTCTTGGTCTTCCGTACATGATAGTCGTCGAACTCGATCGTTTGGCGTATTGGTTTGCTTTGTGAGCAGCGAGGATGTGGGATTCGTTGGGCTTTTGATTGAATTTCGTCAGGATTCCTAGTGAAAGAGCTAGATCGGGTCTTGAGACCGTTCCTGCATACATTAGACTACCAGTGAGTGACTGATAATCCTTACCTTCCGAGGAATCAACTTCTTCTTCACTTTTGAGAAGAATTTCATTGGGGTTCATTGGAATGAGTGGTTTCGGTGACACGCGAGAGCTCAATTCCGGAAATTTATCGATGTAGGCCTTTTGTCCGATTTGAACGAGCCCTTTTGTGCGATCGTGATGGATTTTAAGACTCAGGTAATGCGATAGCTCACCGAGGTCTGATGTAGTCCATTTTGAAGATATCGCTTCTTTGGTGGCTTGTAGTAGCGAAGGAGTGGAAGCAGCGAGGAGCAACATATCATCGACGTAGACAAACACGATGATAATCCCACCCCCTTGCTCGTGATGGACGTACAAGCAAGGATCGGCGGAAGAGCTCTTAAAGTTGCGAAAAAGCAAGAATTTGCTTAGCGTTTTATACCAGTTCGCAGCTGATTGTCTTAAACCATAAAGGCTTCTCAAAAGCAGACAGACCAAGCCGTCTGATTCGAAACCATCGGGGTAGCGCATGTAAATCGTCTCATCGAGCTTTGCATTGAGATAAGCAAGGTTCACGTCCATATGGGCCGTATATAGTCCTTTTAGCGCAATGATTGCAAGGAGGACTCGGAGGGTTTCGTATCGGCCGGTTGCTGCGTATGCTTCTTCGAAATCGACTCCTTCTTGTTGGTTGTTACCACGGGCGACCCATCTTGCTTTGAATTTAATAGGCCTTCCGTTGGCGTCGGTTTTGAGTTTGAAAACCCATCGCCCAGTGAGGATCTTCGAACCCTTTGGAGGACGTACCGGCTTCCAAACGCCAAGGATCTTGAACTGAGAGATCTCGGACTTCATAGCTTGGTGCCACCAGGGCCAAAACGGTGAAGCTTTGGCTTCTGTGAGCGTTTCGGGGGACTCGAACCATTTTGCAGGCGTTTCCGCGAGCTCTTCCGGTGATGGAAGCACCGGGAGCGAGGCTTCTTTCTGATGATTTTCGGTCCAGAGAACCGTTGTTGTGTTCTCAAGGGTTTGAATTCTCGCTCGATCGGAGCGAGAAATCGTTGTCGGTTGTGGGACGGGAGGTGGTGACAAAGTCTCGATCACGGGAGGTTCAACCTTCTCAGTAGACTGGGTTATCATTACCTGGAGAGGGTCCTCGGACTCTGAATCAGAAATCCCATCGGTCTCCCCATCCAAAATGAGATAATCGCTGCGATCCCACTTATCTGAGTTTTCATGATCTGAATACTCGATGGCAGTGATTTGTGGGGTTTTCTGCTGCTGTTCTCCTTGTTGCGAAGAAGTAGGAATCGGGAAAATCTGGGTTGTTATACAGATGCCAGTCTGGTCCTTCATCGATAATTGCATCCCTGACGGTATGCATAGTCCCACCGCTTTTAGCGGGATTCCGAAAAGGTCTATAAACGCGGTATTGCGAGCCATTATAGCTACTGGAGCCTGTTAGGAAACCCAGTTCTGCGCGAGGAGCAAGGTGACGGCCTTCGGGGCTCCGTTGGATTGCCTCCTTTGGGAATAGCTTCCAGACCTTACTTCCGATGATGCGTAGAAATGAGAGATCAGGCTTGCGACCGTATCGCATTTCGTATGGAGTGGTAGGTTCGCGCTCAGCTAGCTTCCGCCCGTTGTAGAAAGTCATGTTTCTAACCATTACGACGGTTTTCATGATCTCCGCCCATAGAAATTGGGGAAGCTTACTGTCTGCAAGGAGACATCGCATCCTTTCTCCAACTATTCTCATAAGACGCTCAATTTTGCCGTTTTGCTCATGAGCATAAGGAGCGATGAAATACCAGGGTATTCCTCGCATTTTGGCCCAGTCTTGGAGTTTGTGATAGACAAATTCACCCCCATTGTCCGACTGGATGCCTCCTATCATTGGATTCGTCTCCGGGGCGTTGATTTGGTGCGGTGTGACGAATTCACCGATTCTGCATTGTCGGTCCTGTTCATATTGTATGACCAGGTCCTTGATCGCATGTTCGGCTTCCGATTTGGTTCGGAGAAATCGTACTTCGGCCCAGCCATCATAGTCATCTATCATAAGTAGCCAGTATCTCGCGCCAGTTTCAATCGCTGGTTTAAGCTTACCGCCACCGCCAATATCGACGTAGACAAGCTCTCCGGGTTTAGTGGAGCGGTGAAGGACCGGGGCCCTTCGGGGTTTGTGGACGGCTCTGCCGACCGCACATTCCCCACATGGTCGTTTCGAAACAGGGAGCCCCTTGATGTCTATTCCGTCCACGATTCTCGCCGTTTTCCGAACTCCTTGTGTGCCAAGGTGACCGAGTCTTCGATGCCAAGTGTTGATGTTGACTCTCGATTTGTCAAGGCGTGGAGGGTCGTCGTGCGATTTGTGGTGAGGCAACGGAATAGGGTGCTTTGATGTTTCTTGTGAATGAAGAATTTGTGTTGGATGCGCTTCTTTGCTAGGTAAGTTTTCAGAGGAAGGGAGAGAGCTAGAATCGCCTATGGTGTTGGGAGCACCGTAGAACGCATCAGCTATCTCTCGTATTTTTGTCTGATAAACCTTGCTTTGCGACAAGCTCTGTGGCTCTATCGACTTCACATTCAACAGCCACTGCTTTCCTGATTTGCGGCCGGTACCGAGTACTGAGCGGTTCTCTCTGACGAAGGTAAGCAGCTTCGGTTGGTAGAGGGCCGTCACACCATGCTTAGCAAGCTTGTCACCGCTTAGCAAGTTGATCCGAAGGCTCGGGTACCACATCACCCTAGAAAGCTTCATTCTCGCTTCCTGGCCTTTTGTTGACGGGGACGAAGCTAGAATTAGCACCACGTCGCCGGTAAGGCCATTGACCGATCGGTCGCTTGTTGCCGTCGAAATCCTTGTTGTAATAGGACTGACAGAACCTGGGATGAAGTAATGTGGTGAGGAGATCATATGATCATCACTCGCGGTGTCGCAGACCCAACGGTCTATCGGTGGCATCGAGGTTTCGGTTGCGAAGGCTTGTATCGCTGCTTGAGGGAGATTTGTGACTTTGGTGACGTATGAATCTGTCACCTTATCCCTTTTGGGTTTCTTTTCTGGGTACAGCAGATAACAGTCTTCCTTCTTGTGACCTGGCTTGTTGCAGTGTTCGCACTTCTTCTTTGTTTTGTCGCTTTTGCCTCTAGCATTGCTAGTTTTCGTGGAGTAAGCGGTACTTTTACGCTCTTCGTTGAGCGTTTTATCGACATCTTCGAGTTCACCGGTAAGCTTCTCGAATTGATAGATCTCGTCAGGGTTTGATGACGCGCTGACTCTGGATTTGAAGTTGATCTTCCAGTTAGACCATTTATCTGTGTCGATGAATCGGAGAAATAGGAGGCATTTGAACCTTTCATCCTCGTTTCTTCCGTTTGAAAATATCTTCGTCCAGGCGGTTTGAAATCGGAATTTGAATTGGTCGAACGATGCACAATCACTGATTCTTAATGCTGCAAGGTCGTCGACACCATCCGATGCGACCGAAGCGTTTGATGGCGCATAACTGGTTCGAAGGGTTTTCCACATCTCGGCTGGATTCCGCAACCCTCGATCTTGGAGGTATTGCTGAATTGGCTTCGATATATGAGCATTGATGGCTTTTCGGGCGAAGGAGACATATTGCGCTTGCAACATCTGGTGGCGATGCTCGCGAGGGAGGATCATGATCTCTCCGTACACAATTGCAGTGACTGCGTTGTCGTCAAACAATTGCTCCATGTTATCAGCCCAGTGGCGATAATTGGCCTTTCCTTTGAGAGGCTCGAATTTGCCGTCATCTTTTAGCTTTCGAACTGATTCTTTGGCTCTCTTTAGATGCCTGATAGCCAGTTCAAATTCTGGTGGCTCGCGGGCCCTAGTGACGTACCGTCTCGGCGGTGTACGCCCCGTGGAGTAGTGGCTCCGACGAGATATCACAGAGGGTTGTCGATCGCGAGAGGGGTTGCGCTCCGGGGATGATTCGACGGGCCTTCTCTGTGTGTTCCGGGGCCGATTGCCCACGGAAAATTGGTCATCGAGCCCATCTGGGGGTATCGACTCGCGCAATGGCGATAGGCCGAGATAGTTTTCTCGGTCGGGGCTTCTATCGATCTGCAGAGTGTTTCTGCTTCTTCCTCTCGACGAAGTTTGGCCGGCAGTCTCATCTGGCGGCGGAAAGCGCAGCTGATGCTGCTTTCTCTGGGGTTGCTTGCCCTTGCTCCGTGATGAGGGTTCGGGCCCTGAATCCATGATCACGGTACGGTCGTCGTTGAAAGAGTGCTCAGAGGTCTCTCCCTCGGTATGGAGATGGGGATCGCTGTCGCTTGGCTCGCTGGGATCAGCAGCTTGCCTTCTTCCTGACCGCAGATTGTGGGGGCTAGGCATAGTGTCGGAGGGCTCAGAGGAGGCAGGTGAATTTAATCAAGAGTATTCCCGGCTCTTGGAGGCAAGCCGGGCTCATAACCTGTTAAAACATGCAGGTTTTCAACCATTCGACCAAAAAGCAACGCTGCTTCAGGGTGTCAGGCTTATATCTCAACATTATAAACAAGCCTAATTAGGCTGGCTTAGAGGTCTACCGATATTATCGGCGCAGGTTTTTAGTAGCCCATAAAAAAACCGATAAATTATCGGCTACTACTAATATCTTCTAAAAGTTATCGGTTTTTTTATCGGCTACTAAACACCTATACCGATAATTAACGGCCGATATTATCGGTACAGGTCTGTATCGGAATTATCGGTAAAATCCGATATCGGGAACAGCCCTACTGAAAGGCTTCCAGAAATCGATATTCGAACTCTTCCAATTGGTGCTTGGAGTAGTCGATACAGGCTGTTTTGGGTTCGAATATGCTTTCTTCAGGAACGCCCGGATTCGGTCAATAATCTCCTCTCCATCTGGTAGGGTTTTGAGCCACTTGGTCTTAATTCGAGGGTCCAGAACGCTTGCGAGTTAATATATATCGTTGTCTTTGACGCAATCGTGGTACTTATCCAGGAGTGAGATTCCATCGGAAACCGGAACAGTTATTGTTGGTGAGACCTTCTGCCACTCCCCTCGTCGTTCCTTGATAGCGAGGAGTATAGAACGGAGCTCTCCAAACATACGCGCCGCCATATGGATTGAAGGGCTATCCCGGGAGACGTACTCGATATATTCGTTGAAGGGAGCCAGGATCTTCTTGATATCCGAGAGCTGTCTCCAGTCGTTGGGTGTGAGACGTAAGGCTTCGATATCTGGATCATCGTTGACTGTATCTTCGAGCTGACGGCGACACTCTTCAGCTCTCACAATCATAACAAAGGTAGAGTTCCATCGAGTATCAACATCGTAGTTGATAGCTTTTGTACAGCCAGGTCGATTATCCCACTTCTGTATTCGCTGAGGAGATCGCGCAATCCAAAGGACAAGTAGTCGAAGCTTTGCAATAGGCAAAGTAGGAGCGTTGACCGTCTTCCAGCTCCTCTTAGCAACATCATCAAGGAGATCGCAGGCTTCCTTATGCGAACTAGCGCGTAGAGACCTCAATATAGTCTTCATGACCAAGTTCAAGATGTGAGCAAAGCAGCGGATTTGGGAGTTATGGGTAAATTTCATCGTCCCTTCTCGGATAATGGTCTCGGCCAGGTACTCATCGTACCGCTGAGACAGCTTTTGGTAGAGAGATCGGTGTAGGGTATCATTGTTAGATGCGTTGTCAGCTGTAATTGTCATAACTTTATCAGATATATGAAACCTCTCGAGAACCGTCGCAACGATATTAGCAAGGTTCTCTCCAGAGTGGCTGCCTTCGATTTCAACGAACTCAATACAAGCTCGATATTGCTGGAAAGCAGAGGACATCCAGTGAGCATTAATTGCTAGCATTGGCAATGAATTCTGACTTGTCCAACCATCCAGAGATAGCGCGATTGAGGATGTTGAAGACATCAAGATTCGAAGTTCACTGTCAAGGGCATCAAGCCGAAGATATAATCGGCGCGACACAGTATCCGCACTTGGTACAGAGTCCTGAAAGCCTGCAGACCTCAACATAGCCTTGAATGAGGGCTGTTCGACGCATGTAAACGGTTGGCAGGTTGATACAATCCAATTCAAGACAGCTTCTTCGAATGGGAGCTTCTTTACCTTGGAAATCCATGAGCTTAACGATCCTTGGCACTCTGAATGACCGTCCTGGAAGAGCCTGTGGGTTTGCTGCAGGTGCTGTTTCAACGTGGTTGAAGATCGTAGTTTCGACGCAAATCGAAAGAATCGGCAGGTGGATGGCGACACAATACACAGATGTTTTAGCTCCGATCGCTCCTTGTTTCCTAATATCCAGTTACTAGATTCAGGTGTCGTAAGGTAGTGTTTCCAAACCCAGCTCCGCTCTTTCAACCTAGCCGCATCTTTTTGCTTGATTTCGACCGCCTCAACCTCGCATTCAACTTGAGATATTGATTGCGAAGGGCATATATCCATATCAAGGTTCGATAAGCTCCTGGAAACATTGCTAGGAGCCGTAGGGGAAGTTTGGATTGGAGGCGTCGGTGACTTAGGGGCGGGCCTGTGCGACTTCTTCTTTCGAGGGGGCGGAAGTGAGAGACCCTCTGCAAGGAGGCCATATTTATTAAGCGCCGCATAATCGCGTTTATTCTTCCTAGTATTGGGACAGTCGAATGCTGTAGCAAGCGGAGAAGTCATCTATAACATTTCATTAACTAGTACATCAAGCTTGTGTCTCGATTGATCGCTTACTTTAGAGCACCTTGGTGGTTTTCAGTAACTTTTGACCGAGATTCAGATGTTGTTCTGGGACAAAGCACGTCCGCGCGGAGACGCGTTCTAGTCGAATCTCCGCTAGCCCGATTAGACTATCCACTTACTCTACATTGCGTAAATTATGCAACTACTGATATTTTGATGCTGTATCGTTATATTACGCGTATCCCATTGCGATCTATGAGTGAATGTAATTTGAAGCAAAACGGACCACAAATAAGGTTATGGACTTGGTGGGTCAATTTGGGAGTATAAACTATATATGTTATACATGGAAGTGGTTAACGAAAACCCACATTCATTGATACAGCCCTAAAGCTTATCCAATGCAGAGCCAATTTGCTCAAAATTTATATGTTGAGATAACCCTAAGCTACTTATTTATGTACGCATTAAATATGTAGCTAGTTTGGTTAATAAATGCTGTTCATTAAACGACATATTGTGGTGTCGATTGTACGGCGTTCAATAGCAGGTATTGCCAGACTTGGTTTACCGCCTTCCAAATGAGGCTTTAAAGCAAAAGTTCGCGAACTTCGAATCAGGCAAAAGTTCGTGTTGAATATCACGGTGGCTGTGTTGGGTATCATGGTGGCCGAACCTTATGGCAGGGATTGGGAACGGATATATGAGGCACTCCGCCCCTGTAATATAGAATACAACAAGTCAATCAATTATTTCAACAGTTCGATTCGATTCGATTCGTGCGGAGCAGTAGTCTTCGTATCGGAACGACATCTACATATTTTTTTCGAAAGCGACTGATGAACTCACCATCAGGCTTTTGAGAGTGCCTACGTAACGAAAGCTATATTAGCGTACATCTCCCGGAAGAAATTATTCAAACATTCTGCAAAAATATACTGGCTATTAAACATTGACGATGAGTATACAATGATTCTCTCCAGGATCAAGCAAGGTTAGACGGAAATAACATAATGTCCGTTGGCTTGAGTTAGTGCAGCTTAACTAAATGTGATTGATCAGGACACACAATGCCGGTGTCAGTGCACTAGATGCCACTTTGGAAATGTTCAAGGGAAATGTTCAAGTCAAGAGCAGATAATGGATATTTCAAGGGGCGTAAATAACAGCGACAGGCAGGCTTAAAGAGGCCAAAGGAATGTGAGGGGTCCAAACTTTTCAAAGAATAAATAATTGCAGGAAGGTGTTAATTAATTACAGCTCTGGAGAATTGTAAGCATTGATCTCCGAAAATTTGTCGATCGTTTTACGTCAGTGGCTGCATGATGTCATGACATCATCGACGATGGTTTGATCTAGGTGGTATCTAACTGGAAGCGGCTTTCTCCAATCAAAAGCAGGGCTCGCTTAAGAGTCTGATGATTCCCATATGGATTATCCTATTCGCGTCGAGATCGTCGAAGAGTTTGGGAGCGCAGGGGCAGTTTCGCGGGCAGCTCGCGCACGGTAGTAACCCCTTCACTCGTTCCTCGTTTCCGGGCAAGTTTCTTCGACAAGGGGGTAGCTCGTTTATATTGAGAGTTTCCCCTTGCTATAACTACGTTACTACAGTACTCGAACATGCGTACCCGTACACTAATTAGCCCGATAGGCTCCATCGTCGTTCCCAACCAAAGCCGACCAGTGTCTCATTCTCAAGAGCCACTTTCCATAAATGAGGTCTCTAGTGGCTCGGGTATCGCGAGGGAAACTGATGAAGCTTGTATATCTATAGTGTGTATCTCATTATCCATAGACTGCTGTCGCTCTAACATTTTAAAACCTAGTGTCAAATCCTTCCCCGATCACTTCCAGGAACTGTTATCTCCTTGTGTGGCGCCGGATAGTCGCACGACTCCTTCCTCTGCAGCACAACTCTCGACCGTCCATAGTCAAAAGGAAATCCACTTATTCAACATACTCGCGATCCAAAAGAGGCGCCTAATTTGAGAAGCAATGAGCCCTACAGCACCAAGTCACATGGTTGCTCCCAAGGGAACTCCTCGTTAGTAAAATGTCCGTTCTTGGCAGTCTGGTAGTAGATCGGATTAACCAAGTTGAGGTCTTTCGCAATAGCTGCGGGCCTGAGATCAAAATTCTTGCGGATAATCTCCTTCAACTGGTCAGAGGTGAATTTGCTTGTTTTAAAGGTATCGATAAAAATACTCAAGGGCTCCGCGATGCCGATGGAGTAAGACAGCTGGATGAGGCACCGGTGCGCGAGCCCGTGGTGGACAAGTGATTTTGCAATCCACCGCGCCATATAGGCCGCGGACCGATCAACCTGAATTTACCTCAAACCGATTAGAAAGGGAGATAACTCGGGCCAGAACTCGACAGACTGAAAGGGGCGTACCTGGCGAAAATCTTTTCCTGAAAAAGCGCCGCCCCCGTGGGCACCCCACCCCCCATAGGTGTCAACAACAATTTTTCGACCGGTCACGCCAGCGAACTTGCCCGACGGGCTGACTCCTACATCTCCCGTTGGCTGGATCTAGTGGCAGATGGTTTTGATGAGTTTCAGGATGCCGCATGGACCTTGGACGCGAGGACATACATGGTAGGCGGTCCGGTCATCCAGATATTTCGCTGGAATTGACTTGCAGACTATCTCGTCTAGTATCCCCTGCCGCAACGTTTCGATCGGCACACCTGGTGTATGCTGTGCAGTAATAACCACGTTATGGACCCGAGTGGGAACCATTCTGCCTTTATCCTCAACATACTCCACGGTAACCTGTGCCTTGGTGTCCGGTCGAAGCCATGGGAGGATGCGCTTGGTGTGGGCAGCTTTCAGGTCACGGGAGATCCTGTGCGCTAGATCGAGGGTCAAGGGCCTGGAATTTCCTTATTAGCGCTATTAATGCGGCGGTCTATTCCGGTCGGATGAACTCGCAGCAACTGGAGGGTCTCATCTGTTGCGTATCCAAAAGCCATCCCCTGAAATTTGAAGACCGAAATATCAGTTGCCAATGCTTGTCAGAAGAATGGACAGAGCGCTTTACCTGGTCTCCTGCGGGTTCATTGTCGGGTGCTTCAAGGCCAGAGGATATGCCGTTAAACAGTGATGGGTGTAACTCCACGCAGTCCATGACTTCGCACGTCTGATGGTCCAACTCCTGGTCTAGGCTGCAGTACCCAATGTCTTCCAGCACGAAGCGAACAATGGCGTCGATATTCAATTGGGGGATGAAGTGGACAACGCCAAACACAATCACTAGCCCGGGCCGTACGGCAACCTCTATGGCGACCTTGCTCAGGGGATTCTGCTTGAGACATTCGTCAAGGACGGCATCGGCCACCTGATCACATATTTTGTCCGGGTGGCCTTCGCCAACAGACTCGGATGTGAAAAGAAAAGTGGATCGGGACTTCATATTGCCCGCAGTTCTGGGGAATGCGTCTTGAACTGAGATTGTAGGAAACAAACTTGCGGGGGAGAAATGGTTTCTTATAAGGTTCAACAAGGAGACAATGGTTCGTCTCTCCACTTGTCGTCATGCGTAGAAAATGTTGCAACATTCGAGAGCGTGCAGTCGTTGCTTACCATGTCAGACTTGGACCCAGCAATGGGGTTTGAAATTCAAGCCTTCTACTTAATGTGTACTCCAGACTGGACTCATTGGATAGTCACTCCGCCAATGATGACTCGGACAAGGAAAGTGAAAGCCAGCGATTTAATGCTGGTTGATGTCACTACATTCCTAATTCGCTCAATCTACGCGTCAAGCAGTGCCGGCGTTCTCTTAAGCGGAGCAACGACATAAAATCGATGACGAGTAAAAGATCTTCTTATAATTGATGCGAAGAGCTATCGTAGCCCGCTTCACTCAGAATCTTTGGGTGTTAATTAAATCCTCAATTAAAGTTTCTAAGATGAGGCAGGAGTAGTATTGGTACGCAGGTCAAGGCATGGAGTCCGCACAGTTAGTACACTAGGGCCCCCACTCAGGGATGCACAGCTGCATTCAACTAGAGCCGCATTCAGATCCACACTGAATGAAAAGAAGAAGTGGAGATATGGTTCCGCGGCCCGGTCCTTGATGGACGTGGTGGGACAGGGTGACATCCTGAAAATGAATCTGATAGGTTGAACCTGCTTCACTGCATTTAGACGTGTACATGTTGGGAGACATACTGCTGCTTTCACTCCGGAGTATGCAGCTCTGTCAGTGAATGATGACGTCTAATACATTTGCAGCTCTTCATTCCACCTTTCCTCCAGAATTTATGATCCTTTTCATTTGTGTAATTGTATATATGTTTCCTAGCATTTGAAATCCGCTGTCTTGTCAAAGGAAGGACAGCTAAAACATATATCAACTTATATTGAAAAGACAGAATGCCTTTGACGTACTTGTGCGTTGTTCTCGTCCAATGTTTACACTTTTCGCGGGTAGGATCGGCTAGGATCCCAAAATCGCCAGCCATCACTGTACTGGTGGATAATACTCCAGTAACTGCTGCCCATTATTGCATCGTATATCAGGTTTACTGATTGTCTCATTCCGCAGGAACCGGCCGCTGTGCAGTCCAGCCCTTTCTATCTGTTGCTGTGCGAAGCACAAACGCAATAACGCGCTGCTGCGGCTTGTAACACACTGGGGGAGGTTCTGGCAAGTGTCAAAGATGTGCCTTTCTTCCAGCGATTGCTCTTGTTGCAGCTGAGGGCTCTGGATGAGGAGATATCTTATCCCATGTGGTTGGCAGGAAACGGCGGGGCCTGCACAGCATACAGTCTGCCGAATAATCACACCTCGAGCGTCGAATGCACCCGTCGCAGTCGCGCTCTTTGCACCAATACTGCAGAATATCAGACTGGCGCCAGTCTCCCGTCCACTAGTCGCCATGTATTCGTTGATGCATCCCAATGCCTTATTAAGGGGTTCCGAGACCGCTTGACGGCACGATTCCAGGGAATTCCCTATGCGAAACCTCCGATAGGCGAGCGTCGACTGAAGAACCCAGAAAGATTGCACAGCTTGCCCTGACGAGAAAAGGAATTGGCATATGATGCTACAAAGTTCAGAGCACTCTGTCCGGTACGTTGCCCGATCTAGAGTCCAACAAGCGCACGTAGTACCGTGGAGCTGACGCTTGAAACAGCAGGACATGACCTCGAACGCTACACCGGATCTCCTAAACTCAAATTACCCTATATCTGAAGGTTGCTTGTATCTCAATATTTACACTCTAATGCTTCCTGAAAACGAGTCCCTTGATTTATCACCTGTGGTGTTTTGGATTCATGAGGGCTCAAATTATTACGGTGGCTCGTCCCTTCCATTTTACCTTGGAATGAACCTTGCCACTCGCCAACCGTTGGTGATGGTCTCCCTAAAGTATCGCCTTGGTGCTCTGGGATTTCTCTCTGATCCATTTAAGCCATCAGATATTGGAAGCAACCAAGCTATGCGCGACCAACTGATGGCTCTGGACTGGGTTCGGGAGCACATCAAATCATTTGGTGGCGATCCAGAACGAGTAACGATTTTTGGTGAATCCTCGGGAAACAGTGCGGTGATGTCTCTCCTCCAGACAACCTCTGCACAAGACCTATTTGCCTGGGCCATTGTTCAGTCTGGAAGTACATGGTCGGGTTGGCAAAAGCCCCACGTGCAGGCCGATCTCACACGAATGTTCCTGGACATGGCCGGTTGTAACGACCTGAATTGCGTGATAAACAACCGGACAATGTGGCAAATCCTACATTACCAAAGCCTGCTGTTCTCCAAGGCTCAAGAAGTGTTTCACGGCGGGGAGGTCAACTTTATCGAGCCATTCCGGCCATTTATTGATCATGATCTGGTCACGGAGGATTGGGTAACTGCGCTGGAGAACGGTCGTTACCGTAAGGTGCCAACACTTGTCACGTACACCCGGGACGAGTTCGGATTATTTTACAGGCCGATGAGACATTCAAGGACAGACCGACAAATTACATAGTGGCGGTTGACTTTCTGGCCACATTGCTTTTGGATGAGGAGCGCACCAGGCAAGTGTTAGATACCCCGGAGTTAGGGTTCAACCGGTCATTGATCCATGCGCCTGACGTTACCAGCCCGTTCATCCAATTTACTACAGATCTTAGTTATCGATATAGCAGCGAGATCTATGCGGGGTTGCTGGAGAGGCATAATCGCGACGTATGGGAAGTCTCGTGGGAAATCAGGCTGCCGCAATTTCTCGGGGGAATGATCTGTGGCAATGGCACAAAGCGTGCCTGTCATGCCGCTGAGATCCCATACCTTTTGGCTCGGCAAATTATGCCAATACCAGCAGTATTGCGCTCGCCACCATCAACTATTTCCAGCAAGCTCGGAACACGATTGACCTGTACAGCAACTTCGTGCCTGATGACGAGTTGAGGATCAATGCGACCTACTATCCACGGCGTGATGGCAACACAGTTCGCAATGTCCTCCATTGGGACGATCCACCTGCGTCGACACATGGGGGCGTCCACTGGGAGATCTGTCAGAAGATGGATGAGATGAACTTATATGATCGGTTGCATTACCCGTATCTCCCTGTCGCTGACCATGCGAATACAAGGGAAGGTTACGGTTCTTTGCAGTATCCCATGGTGGCTGGACCCTTTGATTAGATGGCTTTTTTTTTGCCTCACATAGTTAATATCAAGCATTTAAGTGGTTCTCTACACCTAACTGACATGAGTGAGCAATGAAGATGAATAGGGATAAGCGGCAACCTAGGCCATCTGCATGAAGGCAATTATAGAGTGACATGAAATTGAGGTAAGCCCATATGTGCGTGCATAAATACTTAGGGTTCCCCCTTGCTTTATTAGATCTTGCTCAGTTACACAATTTTGGTAACATTCTGGATGGTTGAAGGCTGAGGTATGCTTGACGCGTCGAATTTTTGCAGTGACGATTGGATCAATCAGGAAGGCTGGGTCGAGCGGGAGCTCGATTACCATTACTTACTTTCCCTTATTCCAACTTAAAAGTATACTACTAGTTACATCAGTTTTACGATGACGTAATTGTTGAAAAAATTCACCAATGTATGAGTGGCAACCTCTGTTTGCGGATTTCAAAGAATATATCACAGGCTTCTTGCCAACCAGAATACTGGAACTTCTATACGCTAATACCTCAATAGCAGGACTTAAAACTGAGAGAAATGAGCTCTTCACCCTTGCTAGACAATGAGAGACGCAACAAGCCATGGATGGGTCAGTTGCGATCCTCTAACAAGTTTACCTTAGCCACAATGTCCATGGCGCTCTTTACGGGTACGTGATTATTATATTCGCTATAGCCTTTGACAGCTATCATAACTAATGGAACTACTTCTGCAGATGAGCTTCTTTTCTCTTTCATGGTACCCTTGCTTCCTTACATCTTTGAACAGCGCCTGAGGGTTCAAGCATCTCGTGTTCAAGCATACACATCAATCTTATTGGCTGAAGGCGCTTTAGTCGCCATCATAACCAGCCCATTGATTGGGCATGTGGCCGACCGCGCAAAGTCCAAGAAGGCCTTGCTAGTTGGTTTGTTGATGTTGACACTTGCCAGTGTCTGTGGTCTTGCGCTTACGAAGTCTTGTACGTCATCTTACCTCGGGGATTGCTCTCATATTTACCTGCCAGATGATAGTGGCCGGGCTCTTTATCGGTCGGTTTTTCCAATGTTTTACCAGCAATGGCCTCTGGATCGTGGGTGTCGCAACGATGGTCGAGAGTGTGGGGAGTGAGCATATGGGCAAGATTGCAGGGCTAACTTCAACCTTAACTGCAGCGGGGACATGTGTAGGTCCACTGCTTGCCGGCCTTCTCTTCGGGCTTGGGGGATATTGGCCTGCGTGGGTGGGTCCAGCTCTCTTCCTGGTCGTGGATATCTTGATGCGTGTTTTGTTGATTGATCGTCCCAAAGTACCACGAGAGAGTAAGTGTGGCGGATACACAGACGGAGAGAAAAAAAAGCCCACTAACCACGTTATGGCCTGCCAGCACAAAGATTTGATGATGAACCCGAAACCACGGAGGACTCCCGTTTGCTAGACGCACTGCCAATCCCAATTAAAGAAGAAAAAGGGTGGCGATTTTACGCCCGTCTGTTTCGCCAACCTCGCTTTGCAACAGGTATCATTTGCTACTCTGTATATGCCCTATATATCGCCAGCTTCCAGGCTACCATCCCCTTGCACTCATGGGAGATATTCAAATGGGGTGTCTTCCCGGCTGGTCTCCTCCTTGCGGCTGTTCAAGGCCCGGGAATGGTACTGGCACCCCTAATTGGATACTGGAAAGACCGCTGGGGATCGCGAATCCCAACAACGATTGCGTTCTTCTTCATGGCACCTTTTTTCCTGCTCTCGGGGGCAGCGGGTGACAATCGCTTTTCGTGGTTTACTGGTGGAAATAAAGGCAAGGTCATTTATATTTGCTCCTTGGCCACGACTGGGTGTCTTATGTCTTTACTGAGTGGAGTAGGGGCAATGGAAGCGACTGGTGAGTTATCTATGTCCTCTTTTGATTAAAAGCTACAGTGTTAATTAAGCTTGTGTGTAGAAGCTGTTGATAAGCTAGAAGAAAGTCACCTAGGCATCTTTGGGATGTACGGAGGCTACTCTCGGGCTGTCGCCATCACTAGCATGAGTTGGACTATGGGACTGTTGATTGGGCCCATCTTAGCAGGGTTCGTCGTGGAGAGATTTGGTTACTTTGAATTACAGTGTGTTCTGGGTATGCTTTCTCCTCGGGGTCACTCCTATTCCTAGATATATCGCTAATGCCATACAGCGACTATCTCCATAGCCTGTGGCATAGGTTCCGCCGTTTACCTCAGTCCCGCTCCTACCTTAAAGGTTACCGAGGGAAATGAGGAGAATAGACCGCATAATCAGGACTCTAGTTAATACTTGTTATTAGAGAACTTAAAGTATAAAAATAAAATAAAGTTCCCTGTACCCCGAGTCCTCTGCTGGACTTAGTTTGGCACGACAGGCAACACTCTAAGAGCATGTTACCTTATTTTATTTTTCTTGTACCATGCCTCACCCTCTTGAAATTCCAAAACATTAGCCATAAGTATTGTGGGTCATACTCACAGCCCCTTCTGATCCCATGCGCAATGGACTTTTCTGATGAACAAAGATCGTATCTCTTCTATATCAGTCAAGCGTTCCAGTCTCTGGTAAAGGCAGCTGTGGATGGAACTTACAGCGAGCCTTTCTTTGGAGATGCAAAGACGAACGATGGGTACCAGAAGCGCATTCGAGCAGTCATTCAGAGAGCGGGGCGGCAGTTGTCTGATAGAGATGGCATATTCACATGCGAGCTGGCCATCAATAAACACCATAGGAAATTGCGATATATTCTCCATTTATATCTCAACAACCAAGTTTTCATTTTATCACCTTATTTGTCGATAAGTGATTGATGAGCCGTAGTAGCACTACATATCAATCTTAATTGAAGTAGGAGGCTATATTATCATCATTTCAAAAATTACTGTTACGCCAACCATACAATGAGTAAGTAAGTAAGTAAATTTCATTCGCGGATCTGTCAGGCGGTGAAGCCCGATTTGCCGGCAGGGCACTACATGATAGCCGGGACAACTATGTCACATGACGATGACTATTTACTCCACTGTTTCCGACGCTCCCCTTTCACGCCCCTTTGCTACGCGTTTCGTGGCGTAAAGAAGGCGTACTCTCTCCAAGGAAACATGGCAAAATCGCCATCCCCGTCTTCGGTTGATCGCTCTTATCCCTGCGGGGCCGAGGCTCGTACTGTCCAGCAACTCACACGGCAAGCCGCGAAGGTGGTCGGTGACGCAGGGGGGTACTCACTGTAGTACTGGGGGCCCGGAATGGGGCAAGCGAGGGGATATAAGATCCCAGGGTCACGAGTCTACTTTGTTGGTGACTCGGTAGGTGGTCGGTAGGCTCCTGAATTGGCCGAGGAGCTTAGTTTGCATCATAAAGTTGACTGCTTTGACTGCTAATGCTGGCTTCGAGAGCCATTCTTTCCACGGGTCCTGGCCACCTTCGCTCCCGCCTTCTCGGTCAAGACCAAGAATTCGGTGGCGGAGTTCAGTGAAACGGGGACAGGAGAAGAGGATGTGGTGCGTGTTCATGGTGCCTTGGTCACATGTGCAACGCGATGGGTTGCGTAGTGGGTTATCTTCCAGGGCCTGTTCCCTCCACTGCGGGAGGGTAGCGAGGTAAGCGGGGAGACCAATCTTACCGGTCTGCATCTGTACCAGCACTGAGCTGGCTGCGCGTCTCAGGGACTGATGTATCGCAAAGATCTCTTTCGTCGGTTCAGGGAAAAGTGCGCGGAGATGAGCGCCGCTATTGCTTGACGCCCACTCCTCCTTCCACCGTTTCGCAGCCAGCTCGCGGAGCTTAGTGCGGCAGCCGGAAACGAGGATGGTCGCTTCGGCGAGTCCGTATGTATTTGCCGCGAGCTTTGCTAGGACGTCAGCGCGCTCGTTTCCATGGACTCCCATGTGACCGGGGATCCAGTGGATACGGATGCGCCAGGCCGCCAGTCGTAGGTTTTCTATCTGGATGGCGATGTTGCGGAGAATCTGCTGCCCGGAGCTGCGTCGCGGGTGGGCACATGCCTGGATGGCGGCCTGGTTGTCCGTGGAGATGGTCATCGTGCGGGCGGGGGCTCTCGAAGTAGCGACGAGCTCTCTCACTAGGTCATCTTTAATCTGGCTGAGTGCGAGTAGGATACCTTTGAGTTCAGCCGCGTATACCGTATCCTGGTCGTCGAGCCTGGCGGTTGCGTTCCCTTTGGATGTGACTGCTGAAGCACCGACGCCCTCGCCCTCTGTTTTGCTCCCATCTGTATAGGCGATCGCCGAGTTCGGTCCGTAGAGAGGCGTCGCCCGGAGAATCAGATCATGTTCCTTGATGGCGGTATCCTTGTCCGGTGCGATCCGGGTCGCTGGCGGTTGCCACCAAGGGGGTACCGCGAACGGCCGGATCAGCTCCATCCTATTGACTTCGATTCCCTTAAACTTAAGATGTGTCTCCAGTCGTTTGAGTGGCGATAGTAGTCCGTATCGTCGTCCTTCGTCGCTTCGTCTAGCGAGTGTGGACCTAAGAGGTGATGCATGTATGCGAAGACAGGCCTCTTCCGCAAGGCGTTGTATGGCGATTGGTGCAGGTGGGACGAACAGACATATCTCCAGGGCTGGCCCGGCAGTCGTCCTGAAATCACCTGCGATATACTGGAGAACTTGCCGTTGCATCGACCTAAAGGTGCTATTCGCACGATCCTCGAACGTTTTAGAACCGTATGCTCCTTGTGTATACCACGCGGAGCACGCGAATGAGATCTGAGGGAGTAGGACTGCCGTCCACATGCGGCGGAGGTGTAGGGTTGAGACGCCCCATGTCATTCCCGAGATTGACCGTAACGCGGCAATCAATTGTGCGGCCTTCTTACGACACTGCGCGATTTGGCTTTCTCCTGTGAGGTGCTCGTCTAGCATGACGCCGAGATATTTGAGTGACGAGGTGGGCCTGGCTTCAACGCCTTGGAGAGTTATACTCTCGCCAGATGGCGGTCGACTTACCGTCGTAGCTCTCCAGCCTTTCTTCCACATGTGTATTAATCCGTACTTGGCGGGTGCGAAGCGTGAGGCGTGGCGGCTAGCCCAGGCATCTGCGACTTGATGCAGCCTCTCTAGGAGTTTGCAGTTGTCCCGCACGGATTTACTCCACACCAGGATACAGATATCATCGATGTATCCGGTCACAAGAGCTTTTCCGGTGGCAGCAGCGTGGAGCTCGTCGATAAGGTCTGCATTGTAGAAGAGGTAGAGGATCGGTGATAGCGGTGAGCCCTGTGGGATGCCTGTGGCAACCGGGTGTGTGCCCATCGAGCCTTCTTGTATAACCAGCGTTGTTGAGCGTTCTCTCAGAAAGCTGAGAATCCACTGGACCATTTCCTCCAGTATCCTCCGCTTCCTTAGGCAGTGGGCTAATCTCTCATGTGCCACATGGTCGAACGCTCCCGTCACATCAAGTGTTAGCAGTGTAGCGACGTGTTCCTCCTGCCTCCACGACTCGTATACCCGCTCAAGGAGAAGGTGTAGGGCATGGTCGCATGATCTTCCGACTCTCCCCCCGATATGAGTGTCGGGTAGGAGTCCGTGGGCCTCTACTAGGTAGCTAAGTCTGGTAGCGAGTACCGACTCGAGCGCTTTCCCCAGCGTGCTTAGCAGAGTGATCGGTCTGTATGCTTTCGGTATCGTATAGTCCGGTTTCCCGGGCTTTCTGAGAATGACAATAGTGGACTCGCGAAAGTGTCTTGGGCAGTACCCTAGCTTTAGACATTCGTTGGAAAGACATGTGACAAAAGCGAGGAGGCTTGGTATCTCTATGACCTTCTTCAGTGCGGCATTCGGGATCCCGTCTGGCCCCGGGGCCTTATAAGATGCGGATCTCTGTATGGCATGCATGACTTCTTCGGAGGTGATTGGGGGCGCATTGACTGCAGCATGGTAGTCGTATCCCTCGAGGTCTGATAAATCCGCAGTGGGTGCAGGAGGGAAGAGGACTTCGCGGAGGATGTCCGCCTTCTCTTCTGCTGTCACGTACTCCCTGTCCCCCTGCAAATAATGTCGGGGTGTGGGTCGCCCGCGGGGTAGTGTTCCTAGCCCATCTCGATAGCTTCCAGAAGTCATCGATTGACTTGGTCGCTGCTTCTACTCGTTCCCTATGTCCTTCATTAGCGACCTTCGCACTCTGGCGGCCAAGTTCGTGGCGGAGCTGTCGGAACAACTCCTGGTCCTCCTCGCTTCCGGTCTCTCTTGCCCATCTTCGCGCACGTTTGACTTGGCGCCTTAGGTCTTCTAGTTTCTTCGTGTATGTCGGAAAGGACTGTGGGCTGACTCTTTTTGTCGGGACCGTGCTGTGGGTGGCGTCCACTATTGCCTTCTGGGATGAGGGGTAATTTGGGCGGACAGGAAGTGGATCGTCGGCGCCGGGGGCAGAGTGGTTGTTCGATTTTGATTCGACGATCTGAGAAGTGGTACTTTAGAGTGGCGTACCACAAATAGACGAGTCTCATTTCGACTACGCGTCTCCCAACGCGTTTTGCATTTTCAAAATCGTTTCCGCATTGCCTCCAATTTAGGCTCCGCTCTTTCTTTCTCTTCCTTACATATTCCCAAATTAGTATCTTGACCAGCTCGACGGCATGGTAGCATCACGAAAGGTAGGTTATCGCTTCATCCCAAGTGATTTCAATCGACGCATGCAACTAACGAATATTATACAGCGCACGTCTTCGCCCGTCGAGGTGGACCAGAACAAACCAACAAAGAAGGCCCGTACAAGATCCAAACCCAAGAAAGCCGTCAAAGATGTTGGGACTTGCTCGATGGACAAGAAGCAGATTGGAGACCGCATCAAAGCCGCACTGGCTTTGAATAAGTACGCGCTCAATCGGACAGTCATAGATGTAAGTCACAACGTTGTTTCTATCCAACCCAGGCTAAGACTTGACAGCTCCAAATAGACACGGCATTCTTCCGCACCTTTTTCATTGATAACGACAAGCTCAGCAAACCATTACCAATCACTCCCACGGAGTTCGACGACACTTCCCCCGTGGTCGTCGTAGATTTCAGCCATCACCAAGCAGCCGAGTTGCTCGGGGTTAGCAAGGTTAAGGGAGGAAATAGGTTAAGTACAACGCACCTGGCGGCTATGTGTGTTGTATTTTATCCCGGCCGAGGCACGGCCAAGATCTGGTTGTCTGTGTAGCGTCTGCTATTCTTTCCAGGCTGCTTTTATGATACACAACGCATATATCAGATTCGGGGCGTGTAAAGGCACGGGCGGCAGCCAGCTGCATATGTTTATGTTGAACAAAAATGGGGGCGCCCCGTGTCATAGACACGGCCAAACAGCGGTATGAGGTGCAGGACTATTCAGGTGCTCCAACAGTTTATGTCAGTGGTAGATTACCACTGGATCCCGTTTTGGACAGGATCCACAGGAGAGGAGCCTACTAAGAAGCAAGCCCCTGAGTTTTAGTATGTAACAACAGACGGACAGATAGACAGAGGGAGATAGCTGTTTAGTGATAATCCATTGCTACGTACGAGACCTTACCGATTCACCGATCGTTGACAATACGTAAATAGATGAGGTGTCCCACCTCTAAGTCAGTCCACTTAACACAATACAACACACTTATCTCAACAGGGATATTCAACAGTCTGTGTACTACGAATGCGAATGCGAATATTTCAAATTTTTACGAACATGTATTCGTGCCGACCCCTACACAGATTTCGTCAATCTCTGCCTATCCAATATGTACTAATTACTACCAGAACTTGATGGAGAGCGTTGTACTTTCGCGGGGCGAGGAACGATGTGTCTGTGGATCTCTAGACACGTAGTAAGTGGTAGTGCTACGCACCACCTTCGCGGAGATGAACGCCAACCCTAGATGTGATGTGATTGTAGCAACTAGTAATGTACCTACTGCGCCACCCGGATGTGGATATTCTGAAATAGCTTAAGAGTTAGTTATTCGAGTGCTTTACATAATCTTTTGTCTCTGATCCCCGAAAAGCGTTTCACCATGGCAACTACCGTATCAGGTGCTACGTGAGGAAATTATGGTTATATCTGGGCATGCGTCGATTGGCGAAATTTGGAGCGAAGCTCCGAAAAAAGTCGCAATGCCAGATCCATCAGCCTAAGCTACTGGGATCCCAGTCATGAGCGAGGCGAGAAGCTTTGGTTCCAAAGCCTCTTCAATGCCAAACCAATAGTAAAACTCTTCAGACCTGCCCTTATCACAATCAATTTTATCCTGGATTGGCTTTTTGTTCTTGCAGAAAACCTTCAGCTCTTTGCATGCCACATCTCCATTCGTCCGCAGATACTCCTGCATGACATCGCTACAGCTCATGACAATTCGACTGCCAAATTGACTGCCAGTGTTCGTGGAGGAGAGCCCAATTGCACGCGCATTTTGTGCCGAGCCTCGTGCAATGTGATGGATTAGAATCACGATGTTTGAGATGAAAGATTCATCGGGCATATACCCAGTCGTGAAATATTGGACAAACTTGTGGTGCTCTTTCGCTTTGATTAGTCTCAGTAGCTCCAAGAAGCGCTTGTGCATGCCGAAGTAGTTGAACAGGAGTAAAGGCTCCTCTTTGAACAACCTGCTCTTCAAGAGGGTGAGAAGTTGCAGGGTGCCGATGTTGCGGGTATGGGACCACTTCCGTTGGAACATGATTTGCAGATTGGATGGCTGAAGCTCCTTGCTGGTCCCCTTGAGACACGGTTCCTGTGAAAGTCTATCCAGAACCTTGTCAATGTTTCTAATGCCGTCATCCTCCCTAAAACCAGCGACATACTGGGCCCAGAACAAGTTCGCGATCGTAGTTGTTGGCGTCAGTACTCTGGGATTCTTTCCATCAGGGCGATGGAAATCTCGTCTGTTGCGGGGATTGCGGGCAAACTTGGCAGTGGAGGATATGCCTGTGGCTAATTCAAGCCTATTCAAAGACTCGCTAGCATTCTTTGGCCGAGAACCAATGAATATATGAGACTCGCCGTGAATCTTAATGAAAGCCTCCATGTCAGGCCAACCCAAGTTCTTATGCGCTGCAGTCTTTGCAAGATTGTACAAGAAAGCCAGTTGCTGGACATCATACCATTGAGTCACGAGCTGTTGGCCAACAGGCTGCATCCGGGTGTTGAGATGAAACAAGCTCAAGCCACAAAGGATGGCATGCTGGGAGAACAGCACATGTTTTTCAGGTACATTATTGCCTGGCATCGAAAGACGTCTCAGTTCTGAGAAGGGATCCTGAATGGCCCATGAAGCGACGGTGAAGTGTATATCTTTGATTTCTTCATAGGGGCCCACTCCCTGGGGGAAATGGTGTCGGAGATCAAGATGCGGTGGGATAGCGTTTGTAGGTATTGAATTGTATCGTTGACCATTTTCCTACTGATTTTTATATCGCTTGGGGGTCTCTTTCGATGCACCAGTTGTGAGCGGCCCGGTATTTGAGAGGTGGAGTATGAAGGTCGGCGTCGCTTTCGTGGGAGGGTTGAGGATTCGGCTGCTCTCTTTTTCGCGTTCAGAGGGGGCTGGTCTTGGCTTTCAGTCTTTATGACGCTTGGAGACACCGTAGAGGCCCCTGAGCTAGCAAGAGAGGTAGCGACGGAAGTAACTACCTCTGTAGCTACAGAGCCAGTAGACTGGTCAACAGGCGGCTGTAAAAACCTTGCTTGTGTCAGCGCGATACCCGTGGATGAGTTGGCCAACGACCTGACGGAAGTTTTCAGCTGATTCATTGCCTTCATGAAATAGATTTGTTAGTCGGTAGATTTCTAGAGAAGGGTATTTAAGATAACGATACCAGTTTGACATGTACGTCCATTGTGACGTTCTTTTTCTAGGATATCGGACCTCTTTGATACCTGTGATAGGTTGTGACCCATGATTGGTTGTCTTCGCTAATGATGGTGTTGTACTGGCAAGTTATTGGAGCAAAAGAAGGACACGAGAGCATCGACGGCGAGGACAATCATGACCTTTTAAATGTTTGGGGCTGAAGCGGTCATGCCCACCATATCCACAATCGAGATTTTGCGGGTTACCATTATCAGCACCGGCTCCTAGGAGGACTATGGATGTCAATATGTGGCCACAATTGTGGTACGTACACCAACGATCGAATCAATGATGTTTTAATCCAGTTGTCGTATCCACATGGTGCTCGAGCCACCAATTGATTTGAAGTATATTCCCAGGAGCAACATGGCTGCCAGGTTATATTTGGCCATGAATAGGAACGTGTGGAACGGAATCTCTGATGCCTTGGGGGTTGTTAGAGGGCTATGATTCAGCCGCACTGCGCAACCTCGATAAAGATCCGACTGGCCGAGAGTCTGTTTTGTGCTTCCAGGAGCTCTGGAGCTTTTAGGTTATTTGATCATAATCCACTGGTATTGTGCCGATATGATAGTATCTTTTGAGTGTTCTCATTCCAGCACCTTTGGCGATGTACGGGTGGTGAATGGTGTCAGAAAGTTGAATCAATGTTGACATCAACGTTGAATATAAAACACCATTGAACACCAGCAGCATGTTGTTTTCCGCCCATAGAAGATATCCATCTGAGCCATGTTGGTTTCCTTGCCAATAGTGGGACTTTGTTAAATTTCCCACTCGAAACTCGTTTCCTAATCGGCCGCGTTGGTTCACCTAACAGTGACAGTTTTGTCATGGCTTAGAGATGCATCCTACACTGGCTGTTAAACACAAGCTCAACAAGATAGAAAAGAGTTGACTACATCTTTCTGGGGGCTGTTGGGTAGGTTTTCAATCAACAGCAAACCGTAGTTTCCTCAAGTATAGCGGAGTGAGGTATCGCAAACCGACCAAGGCAAACTACGTCGGTATCAGAAATCTGCCGTCGGTGTTCGTCCAATCTTGAGAAGTGTTACGCGCAATCATGACACATATTAAGGAGGATAATAATATAGTAGCAGGAAAGTAAATCCTGGGAACAAACGGGTGATTTCCTGAGATCCGTACTGAGTGATCAGACACTTCTTTAGAGGCCATCGATCGGCCTTGAGCATAGGAATAGTGCTTATTTGAAACATAATTATCTAGTAAAAGCCTGCGTGGAATGCCACTAAGACACCTAATTAAATGGTATAAGGCGCCGCTCAGTATAAGCTGGGTCATCCTTTGTAGAGGCAGCATTTGCGTGAAGATCACCTAGCACATATAACCTTACAGTACCCGGGGATAATGACCTGCTTCATCTTTCTGCGTCCCACACTTTACTTTGCTCAACTGTTCCCTTGATCGAC
>JASJUN010000395.1:0-29256 GCA_035048945.1 Penicillium sp. E22
CCCTAGGTGTCGAGCCCGTCGACCCTACCATCATGAACCGCCCACCACGACCCAAGACAGCCCGTGTTCTGACAAAACCTCTGATCCAGCGCGTCCTCACCTCAGCCATGATAATCATGATTGGCACATTGTCAATCTACATTCACGAAATGGGCGATGCCACCGACGGCAGCCCAGTCGAGAAGCGCTCCCGCGTCGTCACCGCGCACGACACTACCATGACATTCACCTGCTTCGTTCTATTCGACATGTTCAACGCATTGACCTGCCGCAGCGAGGGCAAGTCCGTCCTGCGCGGTGAAATGCCGCTGTTTGGAAACAAGATGTTCAATTACGCTGTTCTCGGCTCCTTGGCCGGACAGGCCTGCGTGATCTACCTGCCGTTCCTGCAGCGCGTCTTCCAGACCGAGGCTCTCGGCTTCGGGTCCTTGGTCAAGCTAGTCTTCATTGCCAGCTCGGTATTCTGGGTGGATGAAGGCCGCAAGTATCTGCATGCGATCCGCCGTCGGCGTGGGGTTGGTTCCGGTTATAGCGTCAATGTCTGATCTGCCGGTGCGACGAGTGTACGGTTCGAATTGCCTGTTACGATTTTAGAGGTGTCCATGCCATCGGCGTGTGTAGTTTATCATATTTGGATTGATATCCCCCATATACATAATAGAATGTTCGGTTGTCGGCATACATGTTGTGTTTTCCGTAAGTGATGTGCAGATCAGTACAGTTTTGTAGATATGAGATACTGTTCAAGCCGGTAATAGTCGCCCGCTTATGCAGTCTCTGCTCTTGACGACCTAGTTCAATGGTCTGATCCATTTGGTTTAGATAATGTATGGGACGTTTCAAATCTTTGAGATTCTTCTACCGTATCGTATCTTTTTGGATGTCTTTTTGTATGTCTTTTTTTGATATTTTCCGCTTTGTTAGTGCTGTAGATAGATTGACGGAAACAATGAGCCCCAAAATATAGTATGTGTGTGGTAAGGTGTAAAATGTGCAAAGCGACTTTTTATATACAACATGTTGACTGCTCAACCCGGTGATGGCAAGACACACAACCTTCCTCTTCACCCGATTAGACACGATCGCCATGCCTGGTCGCGCTTGACCTCTGTCTGGTAATCCGTCGACCGTTACTTCTCCTTCCGTGTCTTTGTCCATAACGTCTCGTGAAGCATAAGCTAACTCGCTTCAATGCCAGCCCTAAAGGTGTATATAAAAGCTCTATAAAACATGTTTTCCTCGCCAAAAGCATGTCCATATACTCGAATAGTGATACATATACTCATGCAGTATAAATCATTAAGTCAGGGCTGTCTATCTTCCACTCACCAATTCTACTCTCCATTCAGAATTAGCCTCAATCGTTCATCATGCTGGAACTTCTACCATGTATATAATCGGTAATCTATGATTTTTCTCATTCGATACGTACCTCTGCATTCCAAGCATAAATACTTTCATCTTTCTAGCTACAGCACTTAGGAGGGAGAAAGATACCTAGAAAGACAATCAGAAAAGATGTCATACTATAATATTAAATATAACGTCTCTAATGTTATTTTGAGCTCAATAGATCAGATTTCTGAAGTCCTACGTCCTGAAGTACAACTGCGTAGTTCAAAATAGGAAAGTGGTGATATAATAGGCGCCAGCGCCAGAAACAACGAAGTACCCCCCACTATGTACATATCACATCTGTAACTGATTTTGAGAGTGCCTGATATTGTTTAGAAAACGGCTGCAACGATCCTCAATAGGAATAAAGGTGACTGATCACGAAGACGTTGGGCGTTCCAGGGCTCTTTTCTAGTTTCCCCCCGCTCTCCCACTTACGCTCAAATCCCCATCGCCCTGAGGCCAACATGTCTTCAGACTATGATGCACCCGATATTGACATCGACAATGTGAAATTTGTTGGGGTCATTAAAGAGACCGAAAATGGATTTCTGTGCCGAGCCCGCTGGCAAGACAAAGACTGCGTGCTCAAAGTGGTAAGGAAGTAAGTTACACAGCTTGTCTGCGATCTCTAATAGATCTGGTAGTTCCCTCCTTATAAATGGGACAGGTGCTACCCAAAATCCCGTTCTATGGATCTTTTCAAAAATGAGAGCCGCGCATATAGTCGATTGAAGGCCCGAGGCTTCTGTGAACGGGAAACTGTGCCTGATTTCTATGGGGTCGTTGAGAATCTTGACCCTGAGGCGAAAGGCTGGCAACCACGGCTCAAGGAATTCTATGACAAAACTTTTCCTCGGGGTCTTGATCCCAAGGCTCGCCCAAATGGTGTCCTGATGGAATATATCCATGATGTGAACATGTTTGATATCTCTAACTATACAGAGCAAAGAGCTCGCAAACTCCACCAGCTCCTAATTGAAATTCACGAGGCTGGGATTGTACACCTTGATCTCTATCCTCGAAACATGTTGATTCAGGGTGATTCTGATCGGGTACTCTTGATCGACTATGAACTTGCCCAGATATTTGACCCAAAGCACCCAGAGCAGCCCAGATTTTTTAACCGGGAAAGAGCATTGATGGATGACTTTGTGGAAGCGCTGGTAATTTTGCCAGTCGCAGTCTGATCTCAAGTTTACGGCTGACCCTTTTTTTTTTTTGGCAATCATAGGGCAGAGATCATAAGCTAGGGAAATATGAAGAGATGCGGACGATGTATTTCGAGTGAGTCTGAAGGAGCGGGATTTTGACTGTCAAAGGCTCTTGCGCCATTTCATCGTTTTTCCTATTGAGAATGTCTGTTTCACGGAAAGATACTCAGTTTTTGTCATCGTGCTGCGGCTGATGCCCATTACAATTTACCTCCGAGTCCTGGGAGAAACTCTTGCTTTGATCATTCTCCGATTCCACTTCTGCATAACTCATGGATTAAAATAGGTGAAACTATTTAACTCCGCAGAACATAGCTATTACTATGAACTGTAATGCAGAAACAATTGGACTCCCTAAGTGTGATTCCCTTGCCCACGGAGCAAAAACAAATATTCTTTAATGTATATATATACTGTGGGAGCAAAAATTTAGTGACCGACGCAGGGATCGAACCTGCAATCTCTTGATTCGTAGTCAAGCGCCTTGCCATTGGGCCAGCCGGCCATACTAATTCTTAGTTGAGTTTGCCCAAATGTGCGCTATAAGCGAAGGCAAACGACGGACCCACCAGGTAGCCTCGATGCGTCTCATTGATGCATTCATCCAAGGTTACCTACAGGTACCCAGGTATATATTGAAAGGTCACACATTTTAAGACTTGTACCGCGGTATAGCTGATGCAATTGAAGCTTTAGGGAGTGGAAGAGAAGAAGAAATAATTTGAGACGGGGAAATATATTTTTAGATATATAAAAGGACTATCAAAAAGACATAATAAGGCTGCATAGGCGGCCGACTATTCTTGTAATCGTCAATCCAAATTTACTATTCGTTATTTAGTATCATTTTAATAGTAATGGTACCTTGGGTTTAGTTTTTGCTTTAGTGTAGAGTTTAGTTTACAGGGATTTTGTGCGTATCATAGCTTTGAAACAATACAGTTATATGTTCTACATACTTTGGATATTCTTGGCAGAAGCCAGTACAATAAGCTGTACAACCAGTATATATATATTCAAGCTATAAACCTTGCCCTGGAGGGTCCCTCTATACCCCAAGGCAGATGAATTTTCCAAACTACTATATACTATAAATACCCTGAAAAAGTAAAATTGTTCTCGGCCCAGAGGCTGAAGACCCCGTCCCACGGGAGTGGATCGCCTAGCTGACCTGCAGAATAACTGATAAGGGAAATAGGTTAGAATCATCCTACATGCAGATACAACATAGAAAATCGACAGAAACACGTAAATATGACAATCTTCATCCCCTTTCCAGTTTATTTGAATATCTGGATTGCACGTATTCTGTGCACATCAATATGTAGATAGGGTCAAGACTCCGGCATCGGCCAAAAAAATTAAAGTCAAGATCCCCGAACCCGGGATCGGGAAAAAACGGAAAGCCAAGAGAAACCAAAGAGGCGAAACGGGAAGACCTTATCTGTCGCCAATCGTTGGCTCATTCCCACTTCGATACGCTAATACAAAAAGGGAAAGGCTTAGCTTACGGCCTAGCCCCACTTAGCGCGAGTGGCAAGTTGGACTTTATCTGTAGCCAATCACATCCACGAGAATACAGCGTCAGTCGTCCAATTACTGGTGGCGGATAGGAATTTGATGGAATTTTGACCTTTGGGAAGCTCTGATATCCGAGACAAGATAAGCTCTTCATTCTTCTCCCGGAAGTCTCCAGAAATTCGACCTCCACGACCCGATTCTATACAAGACGGAGGGGATTAGCTGCAGGATATGTATGATAAGCTATCTAGCTATCTTATTTAGATGAAGAGTTCTCTTGAAAGATACATATGTATATAAGAAGTAGACCCATATCCGCAGAGTGGAATCTAGCTCCCTGCAACCCCAGGAACTATTCCCCGGAGTCGCGAGTCACTGCCGAATGGTACATGGGATCATAATCTACATGTAATCTCCAGGTATATCCCTCAAAGCAAGGCCAAGGCTTGGACTATTGGCATGGGAAGATCCATACTTATCATCCCTTGCCACACGATGTTGCGGCCGTCTACGCCGGGGATGACGAGGTTGAATTGCAATGTGTGAATATGTTAATTATCTATACAGAAATCAAATGGAAATTTTTATATATCCAAAGACCTGAACCTGGAGATTTGGAAAACATGGAGAGAGAACTGGGGATGGTATTATCGGGGATTATCCCATTGCTATTGTCACAATCTCTGACCAAACCACTTTAACAACATTTTTTTCAACTATCTTCCGATTTTCTTCTCCTAACCGCGCCTTCCTACCAAAATTTCTACGGAGATACTGTTTCATGCTCTCTTTTAACTTTTCTACATCTCCTCGGTGCTTTTATCTTAGGGAAATCACTTTTGAATTGTCAATTGCTTTTGCTTACCATTTTATTTCGAGGACCCACCAGTGTCGATCCGACTTATCTCTGGATTTTTGGTTCGAGTTCGGGTTTCCTTATTTTTATATCCGTGGCGAATTTCTTCTCTCTTCCTTAACTTCTGGAACATCCAATTTTTTTCACTTTCTCCAACTTCAACACTTGAACACTTTTGCTATACCCCACATCTTCAACTTCAAAGCTTCGAGCTTCTCACACAATGGCGTTCAACGGGAAAGCCCCGTACGCCCCGGACTATGCCTCCTACAACTGGATCGGAGCTCCTTCCAACTACGAGCTCTCGACCAACACAGACTTGGGCGGCGATTCCCGTATGAGTCTTTCCTGTCTCGGTGTTAAAGGGGATGTCTAACGAGGATTCCCAATATAGGCACCGAAAATGTCAACAAATGGTTTCAATCTGGCGACCAGGCCTACATCATCGTGGCCTCGGCCATGGTCATGATCATGATCCCCGGTCTCGGCTTTCTTTACTCAGGATTGGCCCGGAGAAAGTCTGCCCTTAGTATGATCTGGGCTTGTATGGCTTCTTTGTCCGTCGTGACCTTCCAGTGGTATTTCTGGGGTTACTCACTGGCTTTCTCCCCGACTGCGACCAACGGTTATATCGGCAACTTGCGCAACTTCGGTTTAATGAATACATTGGCTGATCCCAGTCCCGGTTCTCCACTGGTTCCTAACTTGCTCTATGCATTCTATCAGGTAAGATCGAACATTGCCGAATCGTTGATTTAGTTTCTTGTTGGTTCTCAGGCCAATGCTGATTGTCAATCTCTAGATGCAATTCTGTGGTGTTACTGCAGCTATTGTTATGGGAGCTGTCGCTGAACGCGGTCGGCTTCTTCCTGCCATGGTTTTCGTTTTCATCTGGGCTACTATCGTCTACTGTCCGCTAGCCTGCTGGGTCTGGAACGTCAATGGCTGGGCATTCAAGTACGGCGTGATGGATTACGCCGGTGGTGGTCCCGTCGAAATTGGATCCGGTTTCACAGCTCTGGCCTACTCGATGGTCCTCGGTCGCCGACAGGAACGCATGATGCTCAACTTCCGCCCACACAACGTCTCTCTCATCCTCCTCGGCACGGTCTTCCTCTGGTTCGGCTGGCTCGGTTTCAACGGTGGTTCCTCATTCGGAGCTAACCTGCGCGCAACCATGGCCTCCTGGAACACCAACCTGACTGCTGCCTTCGCCGCCATCACTTGGGTTCTGCTCGATTGGCGTCTGGCTCGCAAGTGGTCGATGGTCGGCTGGTGTTCCGGTACCATCTCGGGACTGGTAGCTGCGACACCCGCCTCCGGATTTATCTCTCCCTGGGCTAGCGTCATCCTCGGCATTGTGACCGGTATCGTTTGCAATTACTCGACCAAGATTAAGTACTGGATCCGTATCGACGACTCTATGGATGTGTTGGCAGAGCACGGTATTGCTGGAATCGTCGGCCTGCTTTTCAAC
The DNA here is from genome assembly GCA_035048945.1 of Penicillium sp. E22. Taxonomy (NCBI): domain Eukaryota; kingdom Fungi; phylum Ascomycota; class Eurotiomycetes; order Eurotiales; family Aspergillaceae; genus Penicillium; species Penicillium sp. E22. Next base: position 6,464 of record JASJUN010000395.1, read on the forward strand.
GCCTTGTTCGGCGACGATGCCATTGTTGGCCTCGACGGTGTCAACACCGGCACCGGTGTCGGCGGATGGGTCATTCACAACTACAAGCAGCTGTACATTCAGATCGCCTATATCGTCGCTACCGCCTCTTACGCCTTCGTCATGTCCGCCATTATCGCCTACGCAATCAACGCCATCCCGGGCTTGAACCTGCGCGCTTCCGAGGAAGCAGAGCTGCTCGGCATGGATGACGATCAACTGGGCGAGTTCGCCTACGATTACGTCGAGGTCCGTCGTGACTACCTCGCCTGGACACCACAGAACCACGACCAGCTCGCGGACGGCCACCAGGTCCCCGCCGCGCAGCGCTACGGAATCGGCGAACATAGCGAGATGATGCTCGGTAGCTCACCCCGCGAGGCGATGCTCGAGGGCCACTCGCCCAACGGCGAAATCAGCCAGAGCAGCCGCGGCGGCAGTGAAGGTGACATTGCTATGCACGAAATCAAGATCGCGCCTGCTCCTCGCCAGGTCGCTGAGCAACATCCTCCCGATACACAGGGTGCTGAACCCGTTGTGCTAAGGCCGGTCCAAGAGAAGACGGAGAACTAATTAGTTCCACTACATTCTCCTCCTCTCCCTCGCCTTTTTCAAGCATTTTCTCTCCATCTCATTTGCATGGTATAAATTTCGCATCCTCCATTCCGTCCAGCAAGCTTTGATTTTCTTCGTTTTCGCTTCTTTATCTCGATATCCCTTGAGCGTGCTTCTTTCTTGCAACAAAAGCCTGGGGCTTTTACTATACCTCCAACCTACCCTCCGATTTTCCTCGATACCTCAAATCACCACTATACTACCGACTTCACATACCATCCACCATCTCATCCTCCGTTATTCATCTTTTCCTCACCCTCGCGCTACCGAACATACCTCATCACCTCCAATCAAACTACACCTCCCTCGGGAAAAGCAACTTGAATTATGGTCTAATTTGGCCTGGCGCTCCATTGTTCTATGTTTTTTATGGCCTGGATGGCTAACGGGGATATTAAACTGGGTTTTGTACGTGTATACAAATTCTTCATTGAATTGCAAGGGAAATACCTTGCTTTCTGTCTATGTTTTCTGGTTTTGCGTCTGCAGTATAGAGCGAGACAGCCTGATTTACAAATTTATCTATTATCTAAGACCTTTCTTATTCCAAGATTCTCAACGTGAACTTGTACAATTGTAGATGGTAGATATGTAAATAGAAATATGAAAGTACCTTGCCTGTTAGTTTACATGCACTGGTCTAGAATTCGATATAACAAAATCAGAAAAAGAAAACAACAAAAACAAAAGAACAAGTCAAACGAACAAAACAATTTATACAAAATCTCCCCCAAACAATCAAACCCTAAAACAACCTTGAAAAGATTCTCCACCTACCTCCTAACCATCCCCCGAACCCTAATCAAATCCTCCCTCCCAAGCTTCTCAACAACCTCCGCCGCAACCCCACCCCTCCGAACCTCATCCCACTCATCCTCATCCATCCCCATAACAAGCGTCATCTGCACACACCGCGCAAAGCACTCCCGATACTTATATCTCCCCGGCGCACCAGCAACATACCCAACATCAACTGCAGCCCCAACAAGACCCCCAACATCCCTCTCAAGCCGCGCCGCGCCCAGCGCGTTAATCCGCGCCCCGTAAGACCAAAGTCTTTTCTCCAGTAGACGGGCTAGATACGCGATCGTCACGCCGAGGACGCGGTCGAAGGCCGAGGGCGTGAGAATCCGCGCGAATGGTGTCAATAAGTCGTTCCATAGGGAGGTGAAGCGTGGCTTGACGAGTTCTTTGTTGTCGAAGGTTGAGTTTGGATTGTCGGGTTCAAGGGCGTTGGGGTTTGGTGCGTATTCGATGTCCCGGAAGGTGTCTGCGAGAATCGGCCGGAGACGGGGTTTTATGGCGTTGTTGAAGATTACTTGGATTCCGTCCGTTAGGAGGTCGGTTACTTTGCTTTCGAAGGTTGTGGAGAGGGTTTGGAGGGTTTGGTAGACTTTTTGTGCGGCTGTTGGGTTTGAGAAGATTGAGAGGAGGTGGGAGGTTGCTTGTGTGGTGGTGGTGGTGTCTGGTTTAGAGCCTGTGTTGTTTTGCACGATTCGTCGGATGTAATCTACTCCTAGGTCGAGGTTGTTGATTTGAACTAGGAAGGAGATTGTGGTTTGTTCTGCCGGTGGGCCGCCTTGGATGGAGCGTGGGTAGCACTCGTCGCGCATCTTGCGCTGCGTCATGCCGATGAAATCGGAACCTAGGACGCGTGAGAGGGTCGGGACTACGTTCGTCACGACTCCTTCTTGCGAGGTTGCGAGTGACTGTTGGATGACCTTGTTGACGATGTACATTATGTCGTCGACAGCTGAGGTGATGTGTGGTGGGTCGGCTTTCAGTGGACGCTGAGGATTCAACGTGAGGCCTGATGGGGACTCGTCTAATTGGAAAGCTTTTTCGACGGAGCGGCGGAAGAAGAAGGTTGTCATTGCGTTGAAGGGGGCCACCAGGCGATCGTTGATCTTTTGGGCCAGAGGTGACTCTCGCAAGAAGCTCGGAAGCTCGAAACGCTTATCGTCGTCTGCGCCATCCTCGCCAGAAGACTAGAGAAGTTGTTAGTGCTGGTATTAAAGAGGAGGCGGAGGTTGCAACTAACATTACATGTATCAGCCAGGAACCGACAGTACAGTGACCACCGGCCTAACATGATAGCCATTTCATTTAAGACACCATCGATCTCTTTCATATCGACTCCCTCCTCGTCGGTGGCAGTGCTCGCCCCCATGGCAGGGGACTGTGAGCGAGGCGGCCCTGGTCGCTGCGCAGGCAGGAAGCTCTGCACCAAGAAAGTGAAAGCATATGATTTGATATCCATCAATTTGCGATCCACATGTCGCTCATCGCTCCAAGTATCAAGAATGATACCGCCCTGTACATCAGCCTCGACCTGCAGCCGTTCAATGACCCGTCCCATCTTGCGGGGGCCATAGTGGTGCTCAACGAGCCCGCCATGGCCATCAATAATCTGCGCAATATGTTCAAATAGTTTGGTAAGCGCATTGGCATAGAAGAAACCATCCTTAGTCTGAGCACCGCCGGTAGCCCCGTTAAGGTTAGCCCGAGCCTTGGCCGCAACACCCTGGCACACATAACGACCATAAACATCAAGTCCAACCTCCGAGCGACCAATAAGCGGGAAAAGCTTGAAGAAGCGCGTAATCTTGGCCCCATCATTCTCCTTAACCGCCTTCTCAAACTCACGCAGGAACAGCCCGCACAGCGACTCCGCCGCGTTATCCAGCGTCACACTTGGCGGGTCCGGCACTTCAGCCGTAGGGACCATCTCCGCAGCAAACGCGCCATTGACGACCGTCGCCGGAATCTGAGCTGCACGGTGTAGGTAGCTGGCGGCTTTCTCCCAGTCCTGGGGCGCACCCATCGATCCCGCCACGCCCAGCGCACACGCCTTGAGCTCGGCAACCTGCTCGACAACCTCAAGGGTGGCTTTCACTCGTGCCTGCTCGAGATCCAGCCGGCGGACCGCGCTGGAGATCCGGTCGGCGGTGCCGGCGGCTTCGGAGAGCATTCCATGGCTGATGGACCGGGTCGTGCTGGCGTGCGTTCCGATGTTGGCGCGCATCAGGTCCAGCCGGCCCAGCTCACGGGAGAGGTCTTTCTGGGATGTGACCAGGGCATCAAGGCGGGCGGTCACAGACGCTTCTTGGGTGTGTAGGTGGGACAACGTGGCTTTGATCTCGGCGACGGAGCTGGCGTTGAAGATGTCGGGCTGTGGGGGAGGGGATGTTTCTGTTGGTGAGGCATTGGTATTTGGAGAGCTTTGGGGTATGGCATTACGTCCATTGGCGGTTGCAGCCATTCTGGGCGCCATTGGTTGTCGCAAGTTGGTTTGTTGATGCCACGCCAGTTGTAGGGGGGTCGTGGGCGGTGAGAGTGGGTTTTACAGCTTCAAGCTTCAAATTACTGTGCTACGTTAAGACCAACGGGGGTTTGAGACTCCAGATTGTTAAAACAAATAGACTTGCCTTACGCGCCTTTGACCTTTTTTTGGTACTTTGTTTGTCATTTTATCTGGCGCGTCTTAATGTGGTTGTGAATCAGCCCGACGTCATTTTCCCCCACGCTCACGATTCCGTATCAGTTGCTCTTTTTCAGTTCCTTCTTTTTTTTTTTTTAAGTTACTTTCTCTGTTGATCTCTTAACCGCTTTTATCTACAAGTCTCAAAACTTGTCTCTTTATCTGTCAAGTCCACCGCCATCATCGGACGTCGCAAACCCAGACGTCCAAACCGGCGCACCATGGGCAACGAATCGTCGACCGAGGTGGATGAGTTCACACGCCCCTTGGTGCTTGAGGCACGCAGCATCGAGGCGGTGGCCAAATATGTTAAACAGCACAATGTGAAGAAAGTTGTGGTCATGGTATGCAGTGTCAATCTCCATGAAGCAGTGCGTTAAAGCTAACCAAGCATGCAGGTGGGAGCGGGTATCAGCACTTCAGCAGGCATCCCGGATTTTCGCTCACCTGACACGGGAATCTACGCCAACCTGGCAAATCTAGATCTACCAGAGCCTGAGGCAGTCTTTGATATTGGCTTTTTCCGGCATAACCCAAAACCTTTCTATGCGCTGGCGCACGAGCTGTACCCCGGACGCTATCGCCCGACCATCGCGCACTCATTCATCAAACTCCTCTACGACAAAGGGATGCTCTTGAAGCATTTTACTCAAAACATTGACTGCCTCGAGCGCCAGGCAGGCGTGCCAGGCGAGAAGATCGTCGAGGCCCATGGCAGTTTTGCATCACAGCGCTGCATTGAATGCAAGGAGACCTTCCCAGACGAGGAGATGCACCAGATGGTATCCAAGGGCGAAGTACCCCACTGCCACAAGTGCAACAACCTAGTCAAGCCGGACATTGTGTTCTTCGGCGAATCTCTACCATCCGACTTCTTTGAAAGCCGCTCTCTGCCAGAAGAGGCCGATCTCTGCATTGTCATGGGAACTAGTCTGTCTGTCCAGCCATTTGCCAGTCTGCCTTCGATGGTTAGTCCGGGCGTGCCTCGCGTGCTCATCAACATGGAGCGTGTCGGTGGCCTTGGATCGCGGAGTGATGATGTGTTGGTGATTGGGGACTGTGATGCTGGAGTGCGCAAGCTTGCAAAGGCTATGGGATGGGGAGAGGAATTGGAAGCGCTGTGGGAGGAAACCAACCCAGACCCGCAGAAGAGGGCGGAGGAGAATGCCCCGCTACAGACCCGCGACGAACGGCTACAGGACGAAGTGGACCGACTAACGGAGGAGATCGATCGAACTCTGGGTTTGACAGATGCGTATCAGAATAAAGTACGCGAAAAGCTGGAGTCACACGAGAAGGCACAGGAGAAGGCACACCGCCAGTCCGGGGGGCTAGACCATGTTTTCCCCCATTTGGCGCGTAAGCTGTCACATTGAGATTATGATTTTCATGAAATGTCTTTAATAGGCAGAAATAGAAGAGATATTCTTTTTTTTTTTCTAATGTACAAGGTGTTGTAGATATAGCTAGTTAGTTACTCATAGTAAGTAAGTATAACGTGGATAGTCAACCGTGCCAAGAGATGATCTCGCCGATCATAACGTTTGCAGTCGTCAAGACATACCTGGTTTATTGCGTAAATAACTGGGAATTATCCAAGGTTAGTCTCAGACTATTTATAACGTTAGAATATTTATAGTCCGAATGTCCATGTGCTATTAAATGACAAGATCCCCCTTAGTTCCCCCCCTTTGGCCCCAATTGACTTTCTCGTTTCTCTCCGACAGTCCAAAACAAGACATCTACAGTTGCCCCACGTTGTTTTCCATATCGTCATTCTTCCCCTCCCAACTTTTTTTCTTTCTTTTCTTCCTTTTCTCATATTTTCCTCCATAACTACACATTCATCATGGTTGGAATTGGCCCAAAGCACCCGCAGTCCCGGAAGGGTGAGGCTCTTCAAGCTACCCCTGTATTATTAACATACTAACTATGTCGTACAGGGTCCATGCACGAACTGCCCCAGAACTTGTTGGGACCCATTCAGGACTTCGAGAAGGCTTTCACCGTCGATCGCTCCAAGCTGAAGCAGATTGTGAACCACTTCGTGAAGGAGCTCGAGAAAGGTGAGACTACTTATCCACAGCTCTCCCATTCTACGCATCAGTCGCTAACAAAAATAGGCTTGACCGTTGAGGGCGGCAACATTGTGAGAACGACATAATCCCCCCGGTCTCAACATGGACTAACCCTAGTAAATAGCCCATGAACGTCACCTGGGTCCTGGACTTCCCCGATGGAAATGAGCGGGGCACCTACCTGGCCCTCGATATGGGCGGCACCAACCTACGTGTTTGCGAAATTACCTTGACCGAGGAGAAGGGCGCTTTCGATATCACACAATCCAAGTATAAGATGCCTGAGGAGCTGCGGACTGGAACCGCCGAGGAATTGTGGGAGTACATCGCCGACTGCTTGCAGCAGTTCGTCGAGACCCACCACGCGGAAGGAAACCTCGCGAAGCTGCCTCTTGGCTTCACTTTCTCCTACCCCGCCACTCAGGAGTACATCGATCACGGTATTCTGCAGCGCTGGACCAAGGGCTTCGACATTGACGGTGTCGAGGGTAAGGATGTTGTTCCTCCTCTGGAGGAGATCCTGAAGAAGCGGGTATGTCTATGCTTGAGATGATGCTACCCTCCCCATGGCGGGTTCAAAAAGGCTTACAAAACTACAGGGTCTTCCCATTAAAGTCGCAGCACTTATTAACGACACCACCGGTACCCTCATTGCTTCCTCTTACACTGACTCCGCCATGAAGATTGGCTGCATCTTCGGTACCGGCGTTAACGCCGCATACATGGAGAACGCAGGGTCCATACCCAAGCTCGCGCACATGAACCTGCCCGCCGACATGCCCGTCGCCATCAACTGTGAATACGGCGCCTTCGACAATGAGCACGTCGTCCTCCCCCTCACCAAATACGATGACATCATCGATCGCGACTCTCCCCGCCCCGGCCAGCAAGCCTTCGAGAAGATGACCGCTGGTCTGTACCTCGGCGAGATCTTCCGTCTCGCACTAATTGACCTGATCGACAACTGCGCCGGTCTGATCTTCAACGGCCAGGACGTCTCCAAGCTACGCAAGCCCTACCTGCTCGATGCCTCCTTCCTCGCCCGCATCGAAGAGGACCCCTACGAGAACCTGACAGAGACCTTGGATCTCTTTGAAAGCACGCTGAGCATCCGCCCCACCCAACCGGAGCTGGAGCTCATCCGCCGTCTCGCCGAGCTGATCGGTACCCGTGCCGCTCGTCTGTCCTCCTGCGGAGTCGCCGCCATCTGCACCAAGAAGAACATCGACTCCTGCCACGTCGGTGCTGATGGATCCGTCTTCACCAAGTACCCCCACTTCAAGGAGCGCGGCGCCCAGGCCCTCCGCGAGATCCTCGACTGGGCCCCTACCGAGAAGGACAAGGTCTCCATCATGGCTGCCGAGGATGGTTCCGGTGTTGGTGCTGCCCTGATTGCTGCCCTGACACTTAAGCGTGTCAAGGCTGGTAACCTCGTTGGTGTCCGCAACATGGATGACATGAAGACCCTGCTTTGAGTGGGACTGGTCTTGTAGTGGTGATGGTGACTATCATTATCATCTGACCCATGACAAAACAAACCCTTACCGAGGGATTGGAGTATATCTTTTTGAAATTGTGGGTTATGCCATCAATGGTTCGGCGGGTTTGATGAAAGATTTAACGATATATCGATTCTGTGTATGTTAGCCTTGGAAGGCTCGTGAATAGAATATCCATAGTGCTATTATTCCCTTGGTAACTATGTACTGTAGCCAGTATCACATCATCTCAATCATCCTTAACACACGAAGCCCACCTATATAATGATCAAACCCATCTAGAACCACATACCCATATCCCCTAAACCCCCGAATCCTCCTGATCAATATCAAAAGCCGCATCATAAGCATTCCAAGAAGCACAATTATTATCAAGTGCCGGCCGATCAATCAACGGCTCAATCTCACTCTCCCTCTCCAAAAACTGTAACGCAAACCCCTCATCCGTATGCCACCCAATATGACAATGCATAAGCCACGCCCCGGGATTATCCGTCTCAAACGCAAGAAGCAAAAACCCATTCCCATTCAACATCGCCGTATCCCTCCTTGGCGGATTAGTAGTCGAAACACTCCCATCCCACGGATTCGACCCCTGCGCCAAAACAAAGAAATCATGGCCGTGTAAATGAATAGGGTGCGTCACAGGGAAACTCGTGTTGATCATGAGGTACACCCACTCGTGTGCGCGCGGCAGCTCAATCACCCCACTTGATGTCGTGAAGTTCGGCGTGTTTTCGTTGTTGAAGAGCTGTAATAAGGTCGGGTCTTCCCAGAGCACTTGCATCGTCGTGCTGTTGAGGTACCAGCGGAAGAGGTTCGCGTTGTTGCGTCCCAGTGTCACGTCCGTTAGGTTGTTCCAGTCTGCGGCTGAGACGTTCTTCGGAACTTGGGGGATTAGGCTCGAGGCGGGCTCGTCCACGCATTCGTCTGGGAAGGTGAAGGGGTTTGTTGTGGGTGTGTGTGGACGGTTGCCGTAGTAGAGGATTCCTCTTATGTTGTCTGGGTTTGCGTTTTCGGAGCATGCTTCTTGGGGAATTGCGCGGATCCAGAATGAGTCGGAGATTTGGCGTTGGTTTGCTGTTACAATTACGTCGTAGCGTTGTCCTGTGAGTGTTTCTTTTAGTTGTTGGTTCTTTTTTTTTTCCAGTTTGGTTTGGAGAAGGAGAATTGGAGTTAGGGCTGGGTTTTGATATCAAAAGTAAAACATCACATACCCATTCCGATATTGATATAATCCGCCGTAAACGGCCTGATCGGCACAAAGTCCGCCGCAATAACAGTAAGCGTATGATTATCAATCATAAACTTCCAGTGCGTATCAACAGCCGAATTAACAATCCTCAGCCGATACGAAGACCCCTGATTAACCTTCATCTGGAACCGCGTGCCCGTAGAATTGGTCCCATTACCAAAGACATTCGTCCCGTTTATCAAGCCAGAATCCAAAGTCGGCGGTCCAACCGTCTGAGCCACCGAGTACAGCTGCTCAACAGTGGGATGCGACCAGTCCGTCAGGAACAGACTGCCCTTATCGACCTCATAGTTCGCCGTAGCAGGGCCATTAATCACAATCCCGCCAAACACACCCTCCCACGCCTGCAGTCCAATGTGCGAATGGTACCACGATGAACCGTACTGCTCGGCGCGCCATTTGTAGGTTATGGTTGAGCCGGGGGCGGTGGGACATTGCGTGATGGAGACCACGCCGTCGTTGCCGTTCGTGTAGTTCTGTCTGATCCCGTGCCAGTGGATGCTAGTCCCGTTCTGGGATGTGTAGAGGCTGTTCGTGACGTGGATCACGACCCAGTCGCCCCAGTCTGCGAAGATTGTTGGACCGGGGATTGTCCCGTTCACAGCCATTACTGACCGGCTGAACCCATCTGGTGCGGCTACTACGTCTTCGAGGTTGAGCCAGTACTCCCGTGTTACGCCTGTGTTGGGTACTGTCTGGGTGTAGTCGGTGCTGACGTCGTATTGGCACCATTTGGACCGTGTTCGGGGCGTGTTGCCTGCACAGGGTCTTCCTGTTGGCTTGTGGATTTTGGTTTTGGTCTTGGTTTTGGTACTGACTGTCGTGTGGTTCGTCTTGGTTGTCGTGGGTCTGTGGCGTTGCGGCTGGATATCAACTGAATCGAATGGATCGTGTGGAACGGCCGCGACAGAGGCACTCAGGCTGAATGCCAGCAGGAGAAGAGCTTCGAGCTTCATAGCTGCCAATTTTACCCACGCAGGGCACTTATATAATGCCCAATTATCTTTGGGTCACAGATATAGCTCTGTATAGAGCTTTCAAGATTGAGAAAAACCAAAAGCTTCAAGTATAAGAAAAGAAATGAAATTTGCTGCTGATACACAACCAAGAGAATTGCCCTCTATTTAAGCCACTAGCTTATATATTAGAATCGTATAGCACGATAGGCGGTTTGACCAGGACCAAGATTGGCATGTCTCTTCTCACGAGGTGTCCTGCATTCGTACCTCCTCACTAGGATATGCCGGGCAGCCCTACCGGTGATGTCGTGGGAAACAGGATCTTGTGATACACAAGACGACCGACAGACGAATAGCCATGGCGAAGCGTCAACGTCATCGTCCAGCTCGGGTGTTGAGGCTATGTACTCAGTGGATACCCGAATCATAAGATCAAGGTGCCCCGTATTCACGCCGGGGAGCTTTCACCTTTCAAACCGTAAGAAGATGGTCGGCCCGGGGACCTTCCTAGCGGCTGGAGGTTGCGCTGTCTATCAGACCACGTGCGCACTGGCCGTTTTGAGTCCGCAGGTGTTTGTTACTGCCTGTTCTCTCGTAATAGTACTATTGACACGATAGAGAGCCTGGATATCCCATGCAACTAGGGCTGTGTCTCTCAGATTAACAAAGCGAAAACTTGAAAAGAGAGCCAATTACGGAGATTGACCATCGGGGTTACCATTCTGTAGTTCGATCGCAGTCAGATTGGCTTGCAGGTCTTGAATTAGGGTTATGCTCCCCGACACGCTGTCTTGTTTTATCTCTGTGTAACCCGTTTCAGCATTTCAGCGTTAGCTTATACGAGAGTAAACATTCCACGTGTGTGGCTCGGGAATTAATATTGTGATCTCGCATGCTTTGATGTTTCTTTTTTTGAGATATCAGCTGGTTTGACCAGGATTGTCCAGGATTGTCGATTGTTGCGAGAGTCTTGACGCAGCGCATGCATGATGAGTGGATCGTTGATCTGACCATTGGGGTTGTAATAGCCGGGATCTGGATTTTGACATGGAACACAGCCAGATGATGACAACGGGGGTGTTTCTCCTTTACTGGGATCTAGGGAATGGAGTTGCAAATTACGTATCATCGTCAGCTCGTACCAGTCCAAATCACAAAAGGAGGCTTGGATCACAATATTGGGAAATAAAGAGAAGGATCATGGAAACCACACATGCCATTGGGTAATCCCTAATGTGCTGCCTGCTTCTAATTACATCAATTGTTATCTCATCGACTATGCCCTCGTGACTACTTTCTGTTCTATAAGTTTTGCTTAATCCTGACACTGTCGCGTATGACCCTTTCCAACATATTGTAAGACTCGTTCATTGCAAGATGCTATCTCTTTCTATTCTTCTCCTTCTAGCCTTTGGGCTAATCTGCTCTGCGCACCCGCTTGAAAAGCGACAGTCAGGGCCAACCGATTCCTTCAAGTTGTATGCCTATGGCCCAGGCATTAGCGGACTGCCCGTCTTCTACAGAAACGGTATCTCAGCCTTCCCAAACCCCAAAAAAGCAGTATTGACTGATTTATATCACCTTGACAACAGGTACAGCCGAAGTTGCAGATGCGTCGAAAGTAGACACAACCACAATGGCCGCAATGACCCCAGTCAACTGTAAGAATCCAATTTCTCTACTTGATGCTGTGTGGAAAATCACAAAAATCAACAGATCTACATCTAACATGTACATATAACAGTCACCGCCTCCAGTGACAACACCTGGGTTGCACATCCCAGTTCCAGCACTAGTTCCACCGAGGGCTTCAGCACCCTCTCGACCAATACGAACAAGCTGTGTCTAGACCGAGGCAATACGGACTCCAATCCAGTCGGATTCACCGGCACATCCACGACGGAGCAGTCAAACACAACCAAGCTCAGCAACGTGTGGTCCACGTACGGGGGGTACGTCCTAGTCACCGTGAGCGGGGCCAACTTTTACGCGAGACCAACTGGTACCGATGGCTTGTACTCTCTGCTTTGGAGTAGCTCGGCTGAGGCAATGACGGATACTATACCGCTAGTTCTGCGGACTGCTGAGCCGGCGACGGTATCTGTACTGACCTAGCCGAGCTGGGGTTGGATATCCTGGATTTTGTGGAGTGGGAGGTATCATTACATAGTAGGAAGTGGTATGGTGTGGGGTGAGGTTGTAGTGAATCGATCTTGGCTCTATCTACCCGGGGATTTGTCGAATAAGATATCATGCAGCTAGTAATGTGCTATCGGGTATCATCTCTTTATGTTGTCTTGACTGCAGTGTGGCGGAGGCGAATACAGGGGTTTAGCCAGCGCTTACTACATTACATACGGCATATAGGCTGCATTCGCTGGTTCCAGAACATCAGAGTCCCGTATTCTTTAAATTATCCGATGTAGTTCAATTGGAAAGGTATAACTCTTCGGTGATGTGTGGTTGGAATACGCCAACCTCGAAGCATCGGTGGCGCTTCGGCCTTGGATAATATTGTACGAAGTAGAAATCAAGTGCTGGGTATGGCAAGCAAAAGCAGGAAAACAATGAAATCTGAATCGATACATATACCTCCTCAGACAAGTACCAGCCACTAGATCATCGGGCAGTAACTGGCATGAGAATCCAATAGCAAACATATCAAAGAACATAAATTCAAGAAATTGCTACATAACCCTATTGCTGATATACGCAAGAGGGTAAACTGCGCAGACTGTGTCAGACAAACGAAAGAAGTACATATATGAGACTTGCGGAAGATGCCTTGTTGCTGTGCGCAGCCGAAGGGGGAGAGAAAGCCCAACAAAGGATTATCAAGCAAAGTGTTGGTTGTGAAGAGGCCCCGGCATGAAACAAAGAACCCACAGGGAATAAAATAGAATAAAGAAAAAACTAGGAGGCAAAAAAGTGAAATCAGACCTAGAAAAACAAGGCAAGGCAGATTGACAAAGAGAAAAAAAGAACCTGATGCAAACGACATTTGATATCAAAAGCCAAAAACAAAACTCCCCAGTTCTCCCAGACCCATGAAACGCCAGAAATAACATGAAAACGTGATTCTTAAGGAAAAAAAAACACCGGATCTTCCATCCCGAACCCTTGGTAAATTGATATCCCGAATAACAAAAACATTAAGCAGAAGCCATTCTACATCTCTCATCTGTACCGGACCATGCCTTCAAGCCTTCTGCGAAACTAAACCCTTGTCGATCGTTTCCGCAGACCAAACTCTTGTTCCTGGAGCTCTCGTATCAAACGAAGACTTTCCTCGTCTGCACCCTCATCTCCAGTGATGTGCTGAGTATGCTTGTGCTGACGCGGAGATAGTGATGTAGGGGCGTGACGATGAAAGTGCTTTTCATACATCGGAGAGCTCTTCTTCGCGTGTGAAGACGAGGGACGTGATGAAGGCTTTCTTGTCGATGCTGGAACAGGAGTTGTCTTGCGTGTCCCGATCGTGGAAGACGTGGCTCGTGCCGCTTGTTTCGGAGCCCGGGCTGTAGTTGCATCGGGCGCGAACCTATCGACATGTCGAGGTTGGCGAGACGAATGCCGAGAGCTGGAGTTGGGTGTGTGGAGAGCAGTTGACACTTCCCCTTCCACAGATTGTACGGCCTCTCCCTCCTGGACCCCATCCATCTCGTCGGCCAGCGACGTGGGCGGTGAGACCAAGGAAGTGTTTGGCTTGGATGAAGACACAGACACGGAATTTAATTCCTTTGCATCCACAGACTCGGCTTGGAAAGCAGGTGGTGATGCGTATAGAGCTTGATTTTGAGGTGCCTGATCTGCTTCAGGTATATGCTTAGCTGAGCCAATTTGACTGAAAGGCTCGTGATCATAAGCATCCATTAGGTCGTCTTGCACCATCAGTTCATCGCCATCATGATCGAAGAATACTGCAGGCCGTGTCATGGGTGATGTGCTCTCCTGCTTCGCTTTTTTGGCTGTGCCAGGCATGTCATCGTCTTCAGCAGGGCGTGCTCGCTTGGCGGAAGCATTCGCACGAGGTTTAGAGCGCTCCTGAGCTTTGATCGGGTCTATCCGACCGTACTCATCGTGGATGCAACGGCGCTGGTCTCAGGTCAGTAACAGTAAAAGGAGCAAAAGAAGCCTTTGGGGTATCACAAACCTTGCTCTTCCGGCAATCATCGCACGCCTTACTGCGCCCCTTTTTTCCTCCATTGGTTCCGTCAGGGCTCACATCAATAAGACGATTGGCGGCTATTGTGGAGTTGCCCATGACCGCAGATTGGAATCTTGCCGAGCTCTCGAATCGGTCTAGGTCAACAAGATGCCCATCGTTTTGGAACCCAGTTTGCGATGCAATCGCTGCCAAAGAATTCAAAGCAGACACAGCATCCTGGGCCAAGGAGGACGGCGTGCTCACTCCAGAGCCGGGCGTGAAGGCATTGACTGCGACCTGCCCGTTGAGCACCAGATCACAGGGTTCATCTTTGTGTCGGCATCGAATGCGTCGTTTGCGACATGCGTCACATGCAACTCGCTTGGGACCAAGACCTGAGGCTCGTTGGACAGCCCGGGGCTTGGGTGTAGCAATATCCTTGACGCTAGTCTCCGGAGCAATACTGAATAACGGTGCTGGTGTTGCACTTCCATCAGACTGCGCATAAGCAAGGCTGCTGGCTGGGGGATTCGGCGTTGCAGGGTCCTCTTCTGAAGGCCACTGGACCGCTTGTCTTTCGGCATAGGTGCGTTGATTATCGACGTTGCGTTCGGATCGGCGGCTTGGTCGTCCTGCGGGCTTCTTGTCTGTGATAGAAACCTTGGGATTGCTTTCGATGACGCCAGGTCGAGTCCAGAGGGGTGCCTTTTCGTTACCACGCTTCCAGGCGACCCAAATTCCGAATTTTCTGATCATGTCCACGGGATCTCCTGTGCCTTTGGGAATGGAGCGCCTGACCGCGTTTCGAACGTCCATGGAGACCACTCCATCAACGGTATAGCCACCCGCAATAAGTGCAGTCCGTAGCAAATACTTGGTTAACTCAAGTAGGCCCTCCAACTCCGCCTGTGAATAGAAACGTGCATTGTGATGGGGAGAGCCTGGAGGTTCTTGGTTGGCACGTTCTCCAAACTCGTAATAAATTGGATATTGACGGTGGAACCGATAGTTCTCATCCTGCATGAATGCTTCCATCACATTTTGCGGGACCGGGTCATCCTCAAGATACTTTTGAGCCGTATACCACTGGATCTTTTGGAAGAAAGGGTATCGGAACTTCTTGGGGACTTTGGTCTCCTTTTCGATGTTGAGTATCTTGATTTGCATCCCGTAGTTCAGTTTGGTCAAAAAGTTGCCACCAATAACCAAACTGTTTTCCGGGGTCCAAACTGCGTGAATCCAGCCGGACGGGATCAGCATGGTGTCCCCCTCAGAGAGATCCACACGGTAGCACTCCTTGGTCTGGTTTCCAAGGAAAATCGAATCCTGGGCGGGAGAGTTGCACCACTCCTCGTACTTCTTTAGGTGTTTGTCTTTGGGAGGAATGAAGAAGAAAGTCTTCTTGCCCTTCAGGATATGGTAGTACACCGAAGATCCTCCAAAGTCGATGTGAAAGTCGGTATAGCAGTCAGCAACAGACATCAGGCAGTAGAACTGAACTTTGGGATATTCGCCAATTGCCTTCAGTTCCTCCGGCCACACAGCATCTTGCAGATCCAAGTCACGCACAACCTTCGGTCGCCGGATGAGTCTGCCAAGTTTGCTCTGCGATACCTCCAAACTGATGACATTCCTAACAGGCTTGTCCTGCTCATTGCTTTCGTAGTAATCAGCCCATTGCTGCATGTTCCACCTCTTATCCTCTCCTTGCTGAGACTTCACATCGATCACTTCAACCCTTTCTTCGGGTCCGTAAAGCTCTGCCACAGCACGAACAGTGAGACCCCGCGGAATGACCATACCTAAGAGGTCTTGACCACAATCAACTGTTTCTTCAATATGAGTCTCTTGTTCCGGGTGGTTCTCTAGAAGATCATCGAACATCTCTTGAGACGAAGCCTCCTGTACTAGAGATTCGAACTCTGGATTCTCCGAGGAAACAGGCTCGCAGGAGTTCCAGCAGGCAGGTATCACAATAGGCTCCGTCCACCCATTTCCTCGCTCGAAGTATTCCGCTGTGACCAGCTCAGGTTTCATTCGGGGGAAATTCTCAGGTTGGAACCGAATCTTTCCTTGTCGAATGGGCTCGAGATAGTGATGTTCCAACGAGTCAGTGGCAGCTTTGACGAGGCCTTGGTTCAGGCCTGCGTAGTCAATGGCTGTCCGGGCCCGCGAGGACTTGCGTACAAAAGTTGTTTGGCCATAAACTGCTCGACAATGCCGACAGATAAACTTGTCGACTGTGCGAACCTCCCGATCATTCTTGAAGCCGGCGCAAATGATATGGAACCATCGTTTGCATCCATCGCAACTGATCCACGTGTCTTCGTCCTGTTCCTCGGTCTCAACTGGGATACGTACTAAATGACATGCCCCGCAGCTTGCTTGATTGGTATCACTTTCTTCCTCTTCCAATTTTGGTGGAATGGGCAGGGACTTCTGCGGGAATTGAGGTTCTTGGGGATTGGCCGGAGGATGGATCCCATAAGCAGTATGGTGAGGCGTATCAGCTGGTGGATGCCAGGCTTTGCCTTCTTGTTCATCCTCCCAAACAATTGGCGGGAAAGTGCCAGAGCTAGTAGTTGGGCGGATCCCACGGATCGCAGGACGGGATATGAAAGCTGACCCGTCAGAGCGAGAGCGCATGCGGGCATGAGGTATATCCTCAGAATTGTGATTCATCTTGACGTCGCCCTGTTCCGGATGTCCAACGGCAGCAAACCCAACACGAGATTGACGAATTGCGTCGCCTGCGTAGTGGTGGTAGGTCTCGCCAATGCTGACTCGTTTGTTGTGGTTGCCCGGGTGGAAATTCGTAGGCCGCGCGAGATTGAGTAAAAGCTCTGCATCGGTTGTCATGCTTTCAAGCCCAGCTGGGGGTGGGTTTTCTGTCAGCATTCCTGGCCGCGGGCGGTAGGGCGACGGATTTCTCCCCGACCGTGCCCGCTTCGCCGGTCGTTCAGACTCTGCGGAGTCGGGTGGAAATAAGGGAATCGTCGACTGAAGGTTGGGGGAAGGCGGATTGGGAGGGAGCGATGCGAAGGTAGGACTCGTTGCGAGGGCGATCGTCGCAAGTGTGTCGATAGTCGAGCTTGAGCGGCCATGGCCCGATCGCTGGTGTGAACCACCTTCTGCGGCGACATGTCGATTGTGATTTGAAGGACGCTGGTCGCGATCGAGACTGGCAGCTCGAGGAGGGCTGCGGCTGGCCCAAGAGGAGTGAAAATCGGTGGTTGTGGATGGAGTGATAGGTTCGACAGCGCGTAGAGGAGGGGACGGAGTACGGTACTGCGGCGGGCGGCCGCCGATGGGATTCGCGAATGATGCCGCGCTCATCATTTTCGCAACCCGGTGAGAGTGTAGATTAAAGAAAATTGAAGATGGAGGGTCGGAGGTGTGAAAAGATGCGCTTGCGGTAGGTGGGTGCAAAGCGGGGATACTGGACCACACGGGCTAGCGAGAGGCCGGCGCAGGCGAAGGGAATGTCATTCCTGGCAGGAGAGCATGCGCACGACGGACCGCAAATATATGATTGATATTTGATGAAAGATCGAGGGCGAAGTAGGTGGTCGACGGTAGTCGCGGAGCGTTGAGGGGGTTCGAATCGAGCGGCGGGAGGACAAAGGCGCCGAGAGTCGCGCCGCAACCTGCGGGCAGGTAGGGAAGGGAATCGAATGAGGTCCAGTAGCCAGGAATCGTTTCCTGCCAACTGGATGAGAAGTGACAGGTATGCGAATGGATGAAGCGCCGAAAGCGAGAGAGAAGCGGATGAGCGCGAGGTGTTGGGGCGAAGGAGGAAGCGGGAGTCGAGTAGTAGCAACTCTGAAGGTATGTATACGGTACAGCTACGGGCTCCTACATTACGTTGTGTCCTGCTATTACTTTTACTAGAAAGGATTTGAATCGCATTTATAAAATATGAAGATCAAAAAGCACTCATTACAGCATGCGATTGTGATTACTTGGTTGTTTCCCCCGGTGCTCAATTATCTGTAGTCCAAAGGAAGTTGGCGACGCCGAGAGCGTCCGTCTTGGTGATACAGTCCGATACCATCATGATACCAACACGATACCATCACGTGCTAAGTTTGGTAGATCACCGCACTCAAAGAAATCACATGACCTGGTCACATACGGTTTAAGAACCAACTGCCACTAAACCGGGATAAGTAAGCGCACCGCCAAGACAAACCTCGTGGTTGTCCTTGCGACCTTGCTCGGATCTTCTGCCTCTTCGCTATTCCAACACTGCAACTGATACCTTGCGTATCTTTCTTGTCAACACTTTCATTCAACATCTTCTAGGACTCTCTCGCCTACGAGAATGAGCCGAAAGCTCGCCCCCGAAGCCAATCGGTACGTGAGAATACTTTTTCCGTGCCCCTCCCCCGATTCTCAGCACAAGTGCCATTTCGCCATCAAATGCTTGATCGTTGGGTCTAGCAGATCCCTGACATTTAGAAGTGACTAGCGCTAACCTCTTTTTTTCTTATTTTACAGGATTCTCTTCGTCAAGAACCTTAAGTATGTACCTGATCATTTCGCTGCTTTGCTCCGGCTCGCTTCCCCGGCGGATCAGCCCTGCAAATCGCCATTTTCAATCGCGACCAGCTCGCTGACATCTTTCTCAACAGCTACAACGTAACAGCAGAGCAACTGTTTGACCTGTTTGGCAAATTTGGCCCCATTCGGTAATAGTCACCCTTGGTCTCGTGTGTCTGAACCCGATCTAATACCATTTCATCTGTAGCCAAATTCGCCAGGGTATCGCCAATACCTCCAAGGGAACCGCATTCGTTGTCTACGAGGACGTTCACGACGCCAAACAGGCATGCGATAAACTCAATGGTTTCAACTTCCAGAACAGATACTTGGTCGGTACGTATTGCACATGGATCAAATGAGCATCTGGGATTATTTGCAGATGACTAACTTTGGGTCTTTTAGTCTTGTATCATCAGCCAGAGAAGATGGTCCGTACGAAAGAGGACATTACGGAAAGGCAGGAGAATTTAGAAAGGCTCAAACAGCAACACGGGATAGAATGATGTGACGAATTCTTTTTCTCTTCCCTCTGCTAGCATTTAGCTGCGCATGGTATTGCAATGGCTGTACCATTCACTCGCGGCTTGGTTGAGGGGTTTCCGGCGTTTTTATTCCCTGGGTATTTTTTTCTTATTTCAGAGGGTTTGATGGTGGGCGAGGCTGGTTCTGGTCGTCATATATTGACCCAGAAATGATGCGAACAACACGCCGGCGAGACTGATTTCTTCTTATGTTTATTCTATTTAACCATTACTACTATTACTCTCTTCGTCAATTTGACCCTCCACTTTGCTCCAACATTCTCTGTGCTATGGCTAGATGCTAGGTGCAAAGGTTTCTCTGAGCGCCACACTACTAGAAGTGACAAACTAGTCGAGTCTTGAGCTGTTTTCGAGCTTCGTATCATCTGGATCTCCAATATCAAGCTACAACCGGGGTCTATCTATCTACCTAAGGCTGGCGCGTCAATGATCAGTACCCACTCTTATACAGGGGAATTATAAACTTGGCTTTCACTTATACGATGCATATAAAACATATCAAGATCAAGATCAAAGCAGCCAACAAAATAAAAATATCATGCCAAGACCAAGGACCCTTAAAATAGCCGTACTGCCGTTCAAACCCTGGAGGGAAATGCTATCGGCCTTGTCGATCCCGCTGCGGGGATCCTGACACCGCCTAGGGCGCAGCATCGTGCAAACTCACTCAATTGACCCTTAATTCTTTTTCCATAACTCCTTTTTTTCTACCTCATCCAGAAAGAACTACTTTTTACTGCTTTTTACAAGTTCAGGCTTGTTCTTACTCATCCGTTCATCCGGTTCATTGCCACCCATTTCGATGTCACGCGTATGACGTTCGGCTGTCTCCGCCTTTGATAAACCTTCCAAGGTTACTACCTAGGTGCTGACTGTTACTACAACCTGGTTTCCAGCATATGTTGCGTTCCACCTTAGATCTATCACTGTATTTCTGGTTTTACTAGACTAAGAAATGATGGATGACACGACCGGCTCGTTGGCTTCGATAGCTACGACCACGCTTATCGCTGCTACCAGCACCCTAGCCATTCCAACACCCTCGGGTGCACACACACTACACTACCAAGCAACAAATTCTTCAAGCCCAGGGCAGGATCCAAACGGCGAAGGAGGAGAATGCAAGCTGCTTGGTCCATTCTCTGTGTTTGTTCAGATTGCTCTTGGCGGCCTCGCATTATTATCTCTAGTCTATAAGAGATGGAGAGAACGACCACAGCGCCCGGTGAAGATCTGGGCCTTTGACGTCTCAAAACAAGTCTTCGGGTCTGTGATGCTCCACATGCTGAATCTGGTCATGTCAATGTTTTCTGCGGGCCAACTGGAGATTCGAAGCTCATACAAGCCGAACCCATGCTCGTTCTACTTACTGAACCTGGGAATCGACGTGCGTTTTTGCTATTCTTGCTTTGATCTCTTTTGAGGAGCTGCTCGCTAACTGATGGAATAGACTACCCTCGGCATCCCCATTCTGATCCTCCTTCTCCGCGTTCTCAACTATTTGGTATCCTATACACCTCTTGCCAACCCCCCGGAATCGATAGAGTCGGGAAACTATGGCCAGCCCCCACGCGTAACATGGTGGCTCAAACAGGCCATCGTTTATTTCATGGGATTGCTCGGCATGAAGATATGCGTGTTCTTCCTCATCGAGCTCTTACCTTTCATCATCAAGGTCGGCGACTGGGCTCTAAGGTGGACAGAAGGCAACGCTGCTGTCCAGATCTTCTTCGTCATGCTTCTTTTCCCAGTCATAATGAACGCCATACAGTATTATATCATCGACACATTCATCAAGAAACCAGTCTCGCAATACGCGGTGGATGACACGATTGGAGATGCTGGCACAGATGATGATGCTCACCGCCGGGAGGCTCTTCTTGCTGGCCTGGACGAGTCATATTCAACTGATTCTGATGATGAAGAACCACAGAAATCCCCGAGAACCACTTCGCAGCCGAAGGCTACTGCAGATGCCCTCCAGGAATCTGAGCATTTACTTCCTGAGGATCAAAATCCTGTTCCTCCATATGAACCTCCGAGCTCGAGTAGCAGTGGTGACCAACATGAACCCAAAGCTACTTCCACACATCACTGAATATTGCTTTCTGTTTTGGCTTTGGAAATTTCATATTTGCTTTGTTTTAGTGTTAATAGTGATATTTAACGAGTATACGATTATGTCGTTTTTCCATATTAGTATTGAGTATATCATTTCCCCTGCTATCTAGTGTGCATGCATCTATGTAGGTTGTGCATTTGGATACCTGTTTGTCATATTACTCGTAGTCGAATCATCCGTTACAACCTTGAACCAACTAATGTCTCTTCGGATTCTGTGTATTTAGCTTCAGTTATGGCTCTTCTCATCAATTTCCTCCAGCTAGAGGGTGAAAAGAATGTCAAATGAGTGTATTAAAGCCTATTTGAATGCCTTTGATATCCCATTTGGTGCCTTAGAATCAAGGCAACAATATATGCCGCCTTCCACACCGCTCTGATCTGCCCATTCTGGAAAAATCAAAGAAGAAAAATATTCAAGCTCCGCCTGAGGAACATTTGCAGCATACAATTGCATTATTGCATTCAAGTTTCAATTCGGTGACCGAGTCTGCAAGCAGTTGTGCTTGATTGGCAGATATCCTCACACCACCCACCATGCCTAACGTAGGGCTAAAAGAAAAGTCCAGGCAGACGACCACCCGGTCTCCGTTCGAGAACACTACGGCCAATATCCGCCCGGAGGACTCAGATGTCGAGATGGACGACGAAACTAGCTCGGATGAGGAAGATGTGCCCGAGAAAGATGAGGCGGAGAAGAAGCTAGAACGTATGCTCTTTGGCGACGATGAGGGCTTCATGGGCGCATTGAAGAACCAGCAGGACCGCGAGGCTGGTATGGCTCTCACTCTGCACAGTGATTACGAGAGCGATGCTAGCGAAGATGCCGAAGGCGAGGGCCAGGACTTAGCTGCTCTAGCAGATTCAGACGTATGCGACTCCACTCCCATGCGTTCACATATCTCAGGCTTTCGATCTAACAATTCTGCTTTCATCTAGCTTTTCTTCCTTGACTCCGGTGCACCCCCCACCACTGATTTCATCCCATCGCCGGAAACTCCGTCAGACGCCGAGGACGACGAAGAAGAGGACGAACCCGCAGTATGGTACGATAGCGACGACGAGCGCCTCGCCGTGTCGCTAGCAAGCCAAGCCAGACTGCGCAAACTGCGCAACACCGAAGCCGAAGATGTAGTCAGCGGCAAGGAATACGTCCGACGACTGCGCAGACAGTTCACACGCCTGCACCCGACACCGGAGTGGGCCACACCGGAGCTCAAGCGCCGCAAGACGGACTCGGACTCTGACGCAGGCAGCGAGGAGGAAATCGACTCGGACGACGAGAACGAGAACCTCTCCATGCAGCCTCTAGCCAAGCTCCTCCAAAATGCCTCGGACCTGACGCGCATAGAAGACAACGCGCGCTCCAGCGGAAAGCGCAAGCTGCGCCAGGAAGTCATCGACATCCAGAGACTGAAGGACATCGGCAAATCCCAACCCTCCTCCGTCGACTCCCTGACCTTCCACCCGCACTACCCGCTCCTGCTCTCCTCCGGACCAGCCTCCACCCTCTTCCTGCACCACATCTCTCCC
>JASJUN010000396.1:0-29228 GCA_035048945.1 Penicillium sp. E22
TTCGGCCCTCCCAAGAAGGTCTGGTACGCTTCGCTGGGAGCATGCTTAGGAAGAGAGATTTATCGGCACCGTCTGATCTTACCGAAGCTCATAAACGTGCTATTTGCCAAAACCCTGAAATTCTGCAGCTGAGACGCGAGAAAAGAGAGCTTATGGCGGAGATGCGGTCCGTGGCTGGCACAATCAAGAACGCCCGTGACACCTTTCCACGCCTCTTCCAAAGGCATGAGACCGTCAAAAAAGACCTGGCCAAACTTCGGAAAATATTGGCGATCGAAACTCGCGAGACAGCCAGAAAGGACTATTTTAATAATGCCCCGGTGCTTGAAGTTGATAGACAGATCAAGCAAATGCTTCTCGGTGAATCTGATGTTGAGGAACGCGATGCTGATGGTTCCGCTGAAGAAGACTGGGAGCTCCCTATCCCGGAATACGTATTTCCTGAACGAGCTCGGCTTGTGGAGAACTTTTACGGTCCTGACGCAGAAGACTTTCATGAGGACAAATTACTTACTCGACGCATCCAGGTTACCAAGGACATGGTTGCGCTTCTACTGCTTTGCGAGCCGAGCAGGCGAGGCAACCGTGTCAATTGGGATCTCGATGAAGAGGGAAACATACCTATTGAACAGCCCGAGCAACTGGCGTCTGATGATGATACACAAATATGTCCAACAGATGTTTGCATCATCTGCTTTGGTGAGTCTCGTCGCTCGGCGTCGAACCCTCCTCCGCATAAATTTCCTTCCAAGCGACCGGACTCACTTCGTCGTCATCTCATCGACTCTCATCTGCTTCATGCACATGACGGGATCAGCTGCAACTGGGAAGCCTGTCTCGATCTTCCCAAGTTTGCCAAAATCACCGAATTCTTAGCCCATGCTAATAATGAACACAAATATGATGTCAATATTAAACTATGTCATCTCACCGAAAGGCCACGGGTTAGCCACGGCGACGGTTCTTCCAGGGAAACATCTATGGAATCTGAGAATCGGCAAGGCACTGAAACTCCCGCCTCCTCTGTCGATTTTGATATGACAAATATTGATCCTCGATTGATGAGACCCGGCCCTATCACCGTCGTGAAGCCATCAACCTGCCTGTCAAGAATTGACATTTCCGTCTCTTCTTCTGGATGTCAAACAACGAGCACCGATTCAAAGTTGGCGGAGATTTCTACACGGCGAGTGACGAGGGGGGCGGCAAAGGCGGCAAATCTAGAATCTGGCCCCAGGCTGGGATCTTCATCACAGCATGCGACGCGCTTGTTTGGGCGCACAGAAGAGCAGCCTGGGGGTCAGCAGAGGGATAAAGGACGACCAGGCCAAATGAAGGCGCCCACTTTCAAACATACGCCACGTCGGTCAAAGCGATTACGAGCTCAGTGATTTGTGGCCTTGGGGATGATTCTTTTTGATCGTATATTTGGGTGCAGTTCAATAGATTGATTGTAGACATTATCTCGGAAGTAGTTCTAGCTAAGCAATGATATTAATTCCTGACTATCGTTTTTCTACTTTGAAAGGCTACGAACAGGGCCTCTGTTCCTCTTGTCAAGGATATACATGAAGCATACTGACGAATGAGAGATGATCTGCAGGACCCTGTCCAGAACGTCGTATCAATTCTATGGAAACTTACTGTAATTTACGCCGACTCATTAGAGACATATGGACAAACGCAAGGCGGCGGAGATATTTCCAAGCACGGACTAGCGCATTTGAGGTGGAGCCTGTGGGAAACAAAGAGAAAGGTTGTTGTTAAAACTGATTTCGAATATTACTGTATGCTAAGATGCTTCTTAGCTTAACTTTTCCTAGGAACAGAACGTTGAACAGGTCGCCAGTTGACTGACACCGAGCCGAGCTGGCCAATGGGCCTGGGATCGTGAGCCGAACGGGACTGCGAGCTATAGCCATGAGAACAGTGACTACAATCTAAGGACTAGTGTCCCGGCAAGCCACTAGTCAGGCGGCGCATGTCCAATGTCGAGGAGCTGTGGTGGGAGGGCTGTGGTTTCAGGGACGAGGACCCCAGTTGACGGGCTAAAATCCCAGCTAGACCTAGAGCAGTGGACGTACGTCCAGCTTGGACTTAGGTCCGCAGCGGGCCTAAAACCACAGCCTTCTGACCACCCAGGCCCGAGGTCCCTGTTTCTAAGTCCAGAGTGGTCGCAAGACCGCGGTCTCAAGACCCGTCTAACCGCCAACCCCAAGAATTGACCAACCTAACTGAAATTTCATATTCTATATGTGACGCTTCAGAATATGAAGCACCAAAATGCCAGGTCATCAGCGCTAGCATTAGGACAGTTGGGGGAGAGGGGTTGCGAGGGTATTAGGAAATGCACGGGCCTGAGATCTAGGTGTCGCCAAATTCATCGTAACCGAAGGCATGCACGACCTGTACGGAGTACGTCGCCTCCACTGCCGTCCCCGCTCTGTGGCTGGAGTCAACCACATACGAACGACCCGGCCCAGCTGCAAGACAGCCCCGATGCCACATAGCCAATCTGAACACCCCTTCCCTCCGGCTTTATCACCCGGGCGTTTTCTTTGTCTTCTACTTCACTTTTACACCTGTATCATATACCCTTATTCATCCCTTTATACACTTTCTATACACTTTCTCCTACCCCACATTTTCTCCTCCCATTCCGCAAGCCAAATCTATACCTATACACTATTACCGCCACGGCTGCTATCTGATCACAATGCGTCGATCCTCTAGTCTCAATAGTAGCAGCGCTTTCAGTTCCAACTTCAGCCCTAACGAGGACTGGACCAAGATCTCCGACCTTGCGGAGCGCCGGCGCATCCAAAATCGCATCGCACAACGAAACTATCGTGCGTTCTTTCGTCGCGCAACACTAAGCACACCCGTCCATTCTACTAACGATACATACAGGGAAAAGGCTGAAGCGACTACTGGAAGACTCGGAGCGCCGTACGGCCTCATCAGAAGCCTCAAACGACGAGCCAGTGGCACCTCCAAAAGCCGCACCTAACAAGCCTCGCACCAAACAACCACGAGCCAGCAAAGCAACCGAAAATGATGCACACACAGCCCACGCCCCAGTTCCCGAGCGCCCGGTCTCATACGATTATTACACAACTATGCAAGATGAGTGCGGCATGGTTGGGCAACAATATCCTCGCCAACCATCCGCCTCGCCACCCCCGGTCTTCTCTTACCCTCCACTTTCCACCTCCGACGCCTATCGACCCAGCTATGGCCAAATGCCAGTCTATCACACCGTTCCCAGCTCCTACAGCGACATATCCTTCACAGACTACGGCGAACCAATCCCCAGTGTGGAGGACGACTCGTCAAGGACAGGCAACTTGTATCGATGGCTTCTCGAGCCTTGG
Organism: Penicillium sp. E22; assembly: GCA_035048945.1. Taxonomy (NCBI): domain Eukaryota; kingdom Fungi; phylum Ascomycota; class Eurotiomycetes; order Eurotiales; family Aspergillaceae; genus Penicillium; species Penicillium sp. E22. The sequence goes on from JASJUN010000396.1 coordinate 3,375, forward strand.
GCCGGGTAGATGGAACAGACCCGATCACAGGTTCGCGGAGTTGAAAATTAGAGGAAAGGGTAAAGGAAAGGGGCGGAAGAAATGATGTTGCATTTCTTTTATTATCACGGCCTTTCTCTTGTTGCTGTCCCAATTTCGATGCGCATTTTTTGAGTTTGGCTTGGAGCAGGTATCTTTCAAGTTTTTCTTCAACCAACAGCTCCAGGTCAACCAACAGCTTCAAGTCAACCAATAGCTTTAAGTTAACCACTGAGAAAGTATCACATGGCTCTTTGGTTGTCGATCCACGCCAGAAAAGATTCTAATGACTCTTCATCCGCATAATCCGTTGTAGGGCCGGCAAAAACAAGCCTTGCTTCCAGTCCAACTGCCCAAATATCACATAAATGTTCACAATATTCAGCCGTACTTCATTTGGGGGTTTTAAAAAGTCCAATGGGCCGTTTAGGAAGGCCTCAGTTTCATCCCGGGCAGCCAGAGCTTGCTGAAGAACATCATTGCTATTGAGACCTTCACATAATTCTCTGGGTTCAGGCGAGAAAACCCTTCCGACTGAAAAATTCTGTCCAGCCGGGCTATATGCGAATCTCGAATAGTTCGAGGCCCCACATTATCTATTTGGAAATGGTGCAAGTATACCTTCGCTCTCCCTTTGCAGTAGTTCTGACGTTCCTAGAATACATCTTCCTGGGACATGATAAATTTCCGAGACAGGTAGATAAAATCGAGGAGAAAATAATAAGACTTGAACTTTAAGAAGGTAATTTCAAATGAGCCTGAATAAAAGATCCCTTTAAAATTTTGTGTTCGGAATATTCGACCTTTAGGAAAATTGCAGCACGCAAATTTTAAGAGGCGGTATAATTCAAGTGATTATAAAATCCATGGCCCGAAATTTTAGACCCCTAAGAATATTCCATTATCCTAAAGCTTATAGATCTATAATTTTTTACTCCGTCGGTATTAACCGGACATTGGGAATTGGCGTAATGGTTACAAGGTGCAAAAGCGCAATGCGAACAAGATACGTAAGCATAAGCGCCTACGAGATAAATATAATATATAGCATAGCCACTTCCACATTCTTTTATTCTCGGCCTTCCAAGGGAAACTTGCTCTTGAAATACGGTTGCTTTCCCGTTTCCGCACCCATTTGAGGACCGCAAATAACACTGGTGATTGCCCTTCAAGTCTTGCGGGGGCCGCCTTTATGAGTTCAACATATAAAGGACCAATTTGCGTGTAATAATTTGAGGAATATCGTGGTCTTTGAATATCGTGGTCTTTTCGCGTTCCATGATTGATGGCTCCCCTTTGTGCAATAACATTTATGTTTATTGAGCCCTTTCCTATTAGCGGACCTAAGTCTTATAAGAGTCCCCTCTATCTATATTTTTCTATACAGGTTTCTCTACTCCCCCAATACCCCCAGATATAAAGGCAACGTGCCCAATGGCCGCTATCAAGGCTACCAAGTCCAAGGATACCACTTCGAAAAGAAAATTGATGCGGCAAAAACAATGCCGCCGCAAAACAAGTCTGATGAAAAAGGCATGCGAATATAGTAGGATGTGCAGCGCAGATGTGTGCGTGGGAATTCGTATCCGAGAGACGGGCCAGGTACATATTTTATCAGCGGATACTTCGGGATTCTGGGCTTTCCTCAGCTCACAATTAGTATGTCTCAAACTATGGCTCTGATGAAAAGATGACTGACCTACCAAGAACTCCTACTATCCAGTCCCGATGCTAGTGACAGACCAGGATCTACAGCAGGTTGGTAAAGATACACCGCAACAACCTATATGAAGTCATAAGACCGAAGCGGAACTCTCACCAGAAAGAACCTTTGTTTTTCCTATCCTCGGTCAGGGATTTTATGCAACCATTATCCCAATAGTTTAATTTACTTTACGAGAATATAGCTGTGATTGGCGGTCCAATGATGAATTCTACATATGGAAGAAGGCTCCATAAGGAAGAGATCTCCGTATGGAAGAGGACTAGAGAACACTTCTTGGATCTTTAGCACGTCCTCATCTCCGGCTAACACCGAACAACTTTAATATTATTGCCTCCGTAATTTCTACCTAGGAACGCCACGGGTAATCCCTGGAGCCCCTGGGCCCCCGGGAACTTAAAATTGGGTCCTAGGAGCGAAGGGCTGGTGAATGACTGCTTGGAATCTGTAAGACAGTGTCCTGCATACTAGGACGCTCATTCCTAGGTCTATAGTATGGTTCCTAGGCACGCTCTTGGTCGCTCCTAGGGATCAGAGGTGTTTCTGGGATCACTTGATCCGTGCCTAGGAGCGCGTCTGGCGTTCCCGGGCTGTGGTTGGCTCCGGGGAACTCGATCGGCGCTCCCGGGAGCCCCACATCTTGTTTGGGGTCCATGGGCCCGAGCTAGAGTCTACACCAAATCGATGATTGGCTTCCAAGGAGATGACTAAACATGCTGTTCTCAATCGCAACAACGAAACCAAAATGAATACTATGTGTATCAACGAGAGCTAGGAATTGTAAACCCTTGAGTAAATTTCAAATCATCCGGCGCAGCAACCGGTCCTCTTCTTGGACATTTCTAGCGACCATGAGAATCGTGCGGTTAGTCTAGGACCAACAGGGAAACGTGGTACTTCCCGAGATTTAAAACTTCCAGGCCATCACAATTGCATAGAAGGCTTAGGAGTAGAGCCTGTAGATTGTCTACGATCCCGCAGGAGGTGGATAGTAGGGACACACTGGAGCTGTTTGGGGCAATGAGCGCGACACAAGTTTTAGTGTCGTGCTCCTTTAGATGCAAGCCTCCCAATTAATCAGTATCAATGTCCGATCCCGTACCTTCTTTGGCGTAGTAATTCCGTTCAGCGCTGAGGCGATGAACCTCTTCTGCATGCCTGCGGAGATGCATCTCATGTAGCAGATCTTCGTCACACATATGACACCTTCGATCCTGCAAGTACTGTTTGAAAGCAAATGTGGGGAGTAACTAACAATGGATTAGAGGGGCCAATATGTGATTGGCTCCTAACTTCTCCTTGCTCCACCTTGGAGAAGCTCCAGACTGCTCGGTAACCCTACTGGCTGTCCCGCCGATTTACAGCCCTGTCGATGAAAGTGGCCGGATATGGTTAGCGTATCTCTTACTGTTATTGAGAGTGCCACTAGACTTCACTCCGTGTGTTTCGAGCACCTTCATCGCTTCTTGACCTGGATGCCAGTGTCGATTTTCTCCCGGAAGCGAACTACCGTAGGGAAGCTAGGGTGAGCCGGCCTTGTTTAAGAAAATTGTTAACGGCTATAGAGGTAATGCGCAAAGGCGCAAGTCTTCTGTTCAAGTTCTGTATAGCAAACAAGGAACTGTGTTTATTGTCCTTTGGTTAAGTAGATGGCCTTGCCTAATCTTCTCTTCAAGTGTGGCCCGTCCAATGCTTCGCATCCCACGACAGACCACAATTCCCTCCGATAAACTTACAGCCCTTCTCTCAAAGGGCGCAGATGTCAACGTTCAAAACCCGTGGTCTTTCCTACGATAGACGTAATCCGACGATCAATTTATTCGTGGGAATATCTAGGTGCACTGAAACCGTGGTCTTTCCTACGATAGACGTAATCTGACGATCAATCTATCCGTGAGAATATCCAGGTGTGTTGAAACCGTGGTCTTTCCTACGATAGATGTGATCCGACGATCGATTTATTCGTGAGAATATCCAGGTGTGCGCTGAAACCGTGGTCTTTCCCACGATAGATGCGATCCGACGATCGATTTATTCGTGGGAAAATCTAGGTGTGCTGAAGCCGTTGACTTTCCCACGATAGATGTGATCCGACGATTAATCTGTATGTAAGGAAATCGATATGCTCAAGAGAATTATGCTGTTCCCTACCAAGATATTCTATACTGTTCCCTATTCTGTCCTGCTTCTAATACGATGACGTAACTAGTTATGTACCCTGCTTTGTCTGAAAGCATGGACGTGACAGGCCAGTGCCACCTGATCCCACCTTTATAATAAAGACCGAGAAAGCCGCATAATATGGTTACTGTAACTGGTAATTCTGTAGATAGTCGTACTACCACTCCTGAGGGAGTCTCGTTTCAAGGAGCGATTGACAGGGAAGTCACGCACCAAGTACCGCTTGACCACCTCATTTGTGAGGGCCGAGGTAGTTGAGCGACTGCTGCCACGGCCTACCGTTGATTCTCAATTAATTAGTGATAGTCTTTTGATCAGATTAAATGAACTGATCTATGAGATATAAAGGCCTGCCTAATTGTAAGTTCAACAAATGTTAGTGGAAAAACAGAGGTGGTGATACTGTAGCAATTAAAATTCAAGTGTATAAAATGAGGGCCGTCCGTTGAAAGTGATGAGAAGGTTGTTTAGACACTGTCCCCTCTAAAAAGAAATTGGGTTGATTGAATAGGATTGGTTAAACAACATCACCCTCTCCACCTAGACATAAGGTCCGTGCATTTTCCTAATACTCTCGCACCCCCAAGGTCTCTGGCCCGAAATTAGTTCAGCCTGGTTGCAAGGGCCACCTCCGCTCCATTCCGAGCCCTCGGGCGAGACCGGAGAAGTTGAACTTACTATCCTCGTTCTCTCCTGTGGTTCACTGGTAGACGTGGGGGTGGCAGGTATTAGAGAATGCACGGACATCAGAGCAAGTGGAGACAATAAGCCAATAACATCTAATAAACAATAAACACCATCCTTCCTTTTCTGTTAATCAATTTAATTAATTAATTAAACAATATGATTTCCTCGAACAAGTAAAACACTCACCCAGTAACTTCCTTCACGTTTGACATGCGCATAAAGGGCAAGGACCGTGAGAACTAACACTGCCGTCAAGAACTGTTGACTTCCTATTTACTCAACGTTAATCGAGTTCGTCGTGTGCAATGGTCAACACACGTCCAGGATCAACCAATCCACCCAATTTCCACAATAACATTTCTTGAAGGGCATCCGTTTCCTCACTCTACTATGACGAGAGCTTAGACACGTTGAATCGGCCCCTAACGCCATCGAAAATGAGCGGCTTCTCAATTCTTCAACGCCGCCGCACTTAAATGCGTTTGCCTGTCTTGTTCTGGTCTAAACCCAGCTAGCTATTTTCCTGATTAACCTACGATATGCTGAGTTAGGGAGCTATATTTAATCATCGCTCCTAGGATCATGCTTACGGCCTCTGGGAGCTTAATATCCTCCAGGAACTATACCTGTCACCCCTGGGAGCGAGACAGATCGTTCCTGGGCTCTCTACCTTGGATCCTGGAGCAGACCCGTCCGTTCACAGGGCCCTATAGTTCTCTGGGAACTGTGGTTACGCTTCCGAATGCACATGGGTCGTGCGGGGAACTCTACAAGGGCAAGATGATCCAAGAACCACTACAGGATGACTTCCGTACATTACTGAAAAGTGGGCAGGGCTAAAGCAGAGGGACTTCATCTAGCCTCGTATATGGAAGGTTACTCGGACTACAGCTTTGGGGCGCATCTGATAATATTGGCCATGGGCTATTCGGAAATTAGTTTAACCGAGAGCTGGCGTGACTCTGAAAAGCATTCAGAGTGCCACTAGTCCAAATCAGGCTGCTTGAGCAAGATGATGTTATTTGGGGATAATAATGTAAAGGACAATTTGTCAAGCTTTAGGCAACCCAGTAGCGGCCAGTTTTGATTGTACTTTCTTGTATCTTTTTAGATCAGCTTATCGTGAGAGCAGAACTTTGGGGCATTTGCGCAGGGGTATTGAAAATGAGGCATACAGTGCGGCTGGTTTAACCTGGGGTAGCTGACGGTGGGATGAGATGATGGCCTTTGCATCGTTGAAATTTTGTGGCGTATGCTGGGAAGCTTGTCAGCTCAACTTTGTGAGCTTGACGTGGGAGGATAGCAGGAGCTGTTGTGACCGACCGAGGTAAAGTAGGTTTCCGTTCAAAATCTACCCTATGCCGCACTTTATTGGCGTTATAAAAATGCCGACCGGTACATGGTGGAAAAATTGATTTTTGATGGGGGTGACTATCACATTGGGGTTTCCATTTTTTCCTGCGGATGGTTGATCGTGCCTGTCCGCTTTCCCATCAACCTCAATTAGAGATGATTGGTATCAAGCAAGCCCCTTCTCCTATAAATACCTTGCCAGGCGTTTCTAGCCAAATTTCCATCCATAAGGCCTTTTGTCTGATGAGAGATATAATTACGCAGACTCTTCCCTTCTTTTTATTGCATGCATTCTGTATATTTCTCAATTCGGTGAGTATAGCTTCAGAGTGACGCTAGTCCCAAACTGGTAATACACCGCTTACCGACGGAAAGAATAACAGATGAAGGAACACATGTTGATCATAAGATAGTCATCAAAAGAGATCGAAATTGAGCGGCCTCTCAATTTTTCAACGCCGCCGCACTTTATTGCGTTTCCCTGTCTTGTTCTGGCCTAAACCCAGCTAGCTGTTTTTCTGATTAACCTACGATATGCTGAGTTAGGGAGCTATATTTAATCATCGCTCCTAGGATAATATGCGCTTGAACCTTGCCCAATGCACTAGGGTCTCCGTGGTCAACCTCAAGTTCCTCCGCGGAGATCTAGCTTCTCTTAGCGCGAGCATTGGCCAGACGGAACTCCAAGCTATTGCCTACTGGCTAATACAGGTTGCAGGTTGATAAATGTGTTCAAATTAAGGAGTGAAAGTATGGAAACAACTGAAAGAGTGGGGGCCTAAGATCGATAGGCCAAGAAAAAGACTGGCAGGGTAGCAAAGTACCTAAAGGGCAAAGAAATAACCAGAAAAATAGTGAAGCGCCTCAAACAACAAATCAACATCCAAATGGCGACACAGGTTTGGTTAGTCCTGTCCACAAACCAAATGTCGTCGCGGTGTTATTCCCCTTTGCCTCTCCATTGCGGGGTGTCCTCTCTTCCTAGGTCTTAACGTTCTTCTTGTACCCAGGAGCCCTCTCTTTTCATTTGGCTCCCGGCCTTTGTCTTCGCTACCCAGTTTTCAACACTAGTAACAGCGCCAAAGGGCGAGCTCTTCTGCTCCAATAGGAACGACAAAACTTCAGCTGGACTGAAAACTTGATCTGGCACCTTGGAAGCAAAGTCGTCGGCAAGTCTCTCAATCGTCTCATCACCGAATTCATGTTTCGATTGCTTGTGGTCTGGCGTCTGCTTGAAGACTGTGTGAAAAAGTTGACTGGAAATCTTCTTATCGGCAAGCTGGAAATGCACTTTCTTGTCTGCGCGGCCAGGCCGAATGAGTGCTTCATCCAGATGCTCGATATGATTGGTCGTCATAACGAGCACCCGGCCTTCTTGAGATGACACACCATCAAGAACATTCAGAAGACCGGATAGGGTGACTGCAGAGCTTGACTTGTTCGCTTGATCTGTATCAGAGTCGTCCCTGCGCCCCATCCCAGCGGCGTCGACGTCCTCTAGGAGAACGATGCAGTGCGGCGGAAGCTCAGAAAATAGCTTCATCAGCTTGCTGTCAGAAATCCCTGACAGTTGAAGCGTATAAATATCCAGTTCAAATTCCCCGGCCAGGGAGAGACTGAAGCTGGACTTTCCGGTTCCAGGAGGTCCATATAAAAGGTAGCCACGCTGGTAGGGAATTCCGCGGTAGGCGTACCACTTCTGTGTATCTTCATCCAGGAAGTCCTTCACATCTCTTAAAAGGTCATCTTGTACTTCCTTGTCCATAATGACTGTTGAGACGGGTCGAACTGGTCTCAACCTGGTTTTCTTCCAGTCCCCTTCACGGTGCTCAAAGACAGTGATCTTTTTGTCAATGTTATTAAGGTAATTTCCTCGACACTCTTCAACGAGCTCTTTGAGAATGTTTGGGTAAAGGCCAATGGAGGAGATGTAGATGTCTTCTCGATGGTCTTTGACAGCGCAGTGAAGTATGAGCAGGTGTCCCTTATACCAAAAAGGGAAAGATCCATCCCAAGGTGAAAAGGTCAAAGGCTTTTTCTTTGCTTGGCTTTGGATGGTTGTTCGCTGTGGAGATCTCACACGAGCAATTATTGAGTGAGCGTTGCGGACAAACGGTTGGTGAGCTATCCAATCGACTAGCATGTCGTACGCTTCGTCATAATATGAGACATGGATTGTCGAAGCTGCGGACGGTCAGACTCATCCTATTCATAAGGGAAGAATTACGAACTGAAGTAGCTTCTCACTAGCTCCCCAACGTAGCGGACTGCATAGCGAGTGAAGAGGACAAACACTCCTAAGGTACAAAGGAGTCGAGTATAGCTGTCCAGGTTACCGGCAAGCAGCTGCTGTGCGGAGGCAGAGGCCATGCTGAAACCGGGAAAGAGGACATCTATAAGAGACATCTGGGAAGGGCTGTGGTAGGAACCACCTCCGATGGCGGCGTTCATCGCGTATAAGAGAATCGAAATATATGAGATTCGTAGTTGAGATAAAACAAGAAAGGGTTGTAACTGCTCCCATTTATATATTCGTCGCTACTTCTTTTCAAATCGCATCGCTTGCTCGAGGACAAGGTACGAAAGCTGAGCTGCATTAGTTAATGCATACACACACACACAATTTATTAACGCCCGGCGGCTAAACCGAAAGGGCAGCTATCACTTATTTACCAATACATGCCCTATCATATGCCGTGTCTCCTTAAAGCCCATACAAGTTAATGCATACAGTGTGGTACCATACAGGTATTCCACGGAAATTCCACGGGAATTCCACTAGAATTCCACTAGAATTCCGTTCGAGCTACGAAATAAATTCCACTTTACAGCTATGATACCCAAATACGGTGAAAGACAGATAATATTTCTCAAACAACACTGTTCAAGGATGACTTTCTTCTTGACCATTCTATACCCTTCAAGACCTTTTTATTTGAATGGATAAGTACAATTTGACAAGTTGACTCTACCCAAAGTCACGTGCCTATGAGGGGCAATCATAATATGGACGAACCGAGGGAGATGCCCAACCTGCGATTGCCCTCGCCTAACACAAGGCCACTTCAACAATAATCACTCCTGGTTTTCATTTAAATCTGTCGAAGGCCACTACTACTAAAAGCTGCTGCGACGTCTCTGCGTTCTATGCCATACCCAAGCGATTTCCAACCAAGCGTTTTCCCTTTTGAGGTTGGAGAAGCCCATCGCAACCCTACTCGCTGCCCGAGGCAGGATACTGCGGCATGCTGCGCAAGATAAAGGTCTCGAAATCTGCGACAGAAGAGGAAATTTTGGATGAATGCACGAAACAGGTAAGTCATACAATCGCCATACAGCTGGTTCTGGTCAATAATTAACGTCTACAGGTCGGTCACGATAGTTGCAAACTTATCCATGGCCCAACGGTTGAAGTTGTCTTCCAAACCTCGCCTCCTACCGATACTGTTGCGGTTGTTGTTGACATCTCATCTGCTGGTGGTGCGATCAAGATCGGAGAAGCTTCAGATAACAATCTTGGGGTTACTGCGGTCGGCATGGTGGGAACTGAGGATGCAGACAGTTTGGTTATCGTGCCATGGGAGAGCGGGTGGTGGTATTATACAATCGGTGTTATCACCGTGCGATATATCGTGAAAGTATTATAAGAAAATGTATATTGCTTATTCACATCACTTGCCGGCGCTGAGCTCCAAAATAAAGACACGCTCCATGTGTGATCGATATAGTGATGAATGGGAGGGAGGTGATATCGTATGGTTCTGTCATCCAAACACTCGAGGCCATCTGTTCGGACATCACAATAGCACGAGCGTCCTCATGAGAAAGCGCAAATACTCTCCCAGAAAGAGCACCTGACAATGTTAGCCCTTTCCTTAAAGACTACCAGGAATTCGTCGTACTTGGTTTCGATTCATTTGGCCTTACTGAGGCGGCATCGGACTGCAAAGCTTCAACTTCGGAGACGGGAGTCTCTATAACGTTCCCAGGGGATGAATCTACGTGTTCAAGATGGGAAATTGGCGATAGAGTGGAACAGGCTTGGGGCTGATGGCGAACCAACTGTATGGCTTCAGCTGATTGCTCATTATGCTCGGATACTCGGTCAGCTGAAGAATTCAGTTATTATCCTCAACGTATCATCAAAGACTCCAATACTAACCATTGCAGTAATCAGTCCGAACAAGCCCTTTAATGAATGGGGACTTGAATTTGTCCCTGTGCTTTGCCACTTCATCTGGGAGGCGGAGCCGGTAGGCTTCCCTCATGTTTCCAACCGCCGTCTGACCCAGTCCTAGGGCGCATGGAATTACCACTTCTGGCCCACAGCGAGTTCGGAGATCCCTTAAAAGTTTTCGGTAGTCCTCTCGTCTCTCGTCTGCCTTCGTGTGGGGGACTTTTCCAGACTCATCAGCCAAATGAAAGGCATTCTTAATACGTGTGTTTTGGTGCGGCTTGACAGATCTCCTAAGCTCAATCATCTCGGCCGCTTCGAGTAGCTTAGACAATGCTTCGGGGATTGTAAGAGAGGAATAATCATGTTGTCTGGCTGATCTATTCATCTTCTTTCCTGAGGATCGCTTGTGCAACATCTTCGAAGCCAGGATAAATGGATAGGAAATACAAGAAAAGTCCATTGAAATTAGGTTGGGATTTGGCTGGGATTTATGCGGAGCAGCAATACCAATAAAGGATGTGGTCTCTGCATGCACATGACATAATTTCTGGCTGCAAGATATGTCTATTGATTCTATTGGGTTTGTTTCACTCTTGGAAGGCGCTAACTTATGCACACTACTAAAAGCGCCAACAGCTGTAGGAGCGAGCGATGTGATAAAGCGTGCATGCATACTGGTTTTAGATGTGGCGAATAGAATAGGCGGAGACTTCAGTGGAAATCCAGTGGTATTGATTGTCTGTCAATCGAGCGGCATGAGCTCGACCAGCCCATTCTAAATTCCGAGCTCTTAGCCATCGCTCCCGTAACCAAGGTAGGTTTTGTATGTTGATTATCACTTGAGATAAATACTTTGCATCCTTAATATCGTAACTAATTCCAAACCCGCTTTTCATGCGAGTAAGGTCCTCACGTTCCTAGGATCATATCAGGCCCCAGGATCCATAGCATGTTTACTAGGCACGCTCCTAGTCGCTCCTAGGAATCGGAATCATTGGTGTCAGGGGTGCGGTTGCTTGGGTTTTACCACTATATATGCTCGATCTCTGACAATAGGACCTACGGCTCCTAGGAGTGAATGATGTGGCTACAGAGAACGAGGTGGGGCCCTGAGCCTCGGTGCCGGTGGATCAGCAGGTCACCCACCGGATAATGGACAAAAGAGATAATTCACCGAACCTCCGTAGTGATGTCATGTAGTATTTGGTGTAAACCTACTAGATATCCACTGGTATTCGCGATGTTTCTCAAACTCAACTGTCAACTGTCAACTAATCGGATATCGATCAAGGCCAATACTACATTTGATGCATGGCAGAAGAGAAAAATGACTAGAAGAAAGATAGGAAACAAGTATTTTGTGCCACTGTCTTTACTTAAATGATGGCTGTTGCCATGGACTATAGTCAAAAGATATTCGTGAGCTTGAAACTAAAAGAATGGGCCTTGGCCTAATATTTCAACTGGTCGCGTCAACAACAGCAATGCTCTGCTCCGGCTCAAGTCTTGCATTCTGGCTCCTATACACTAATGCTTTAAACCTAACAGAGCGGAGCAAAAATCGACTCATTTATAGCCAGATTATAATAGGTGGCATTGTTATTCTTGGCTCAATTGCATCCATGATACTCGCATTTAAAACGACGGCCTTTGATAATGGTATGTAGATCAATTTGTTCAGCCATATATAATTATCCTAACCTGATATCAGATCTGTCGCGTTCGATATCTCCTCTGGAAATCGGCTTTGTTTTACTTTTGCTCGTTTTAAACGAAGTAAGTGCAGTGAGTAAGAGCGAGGACGACACTAATACTCTTTTATAGTATCTATATATTTCAACTTTACAGTCTTATTTGACTCATATGATTGCCGGCTTATTTTTTGTCAGTGCAACAGTCGTTCTGTCTTTAACAATTTATCAATCGGTAAGTTTGACTTAGTCGCTACCTAAGATGTTTCACGTTAACAGATTATTTCAGCGGCATCGCAATGTTTTGCTTACGCTATTTACGTTTATGGTTCTCGCCAGTCAAGGCTTTCTTCATGCTCAATTCATTCGATTTTGGTATATATGCACAAAGCCTATGTCTATAGCAACCACTGCGTTCAATTCAGGTTGGCGACATCCAGGCCCCACGGCTCCTAAGCATCAAAAAGCTCTCTGGGTGGCATCAATTGGGTCAATTGTGTTTTCCCTTTATTCACTAGGTACCACAATCCTGGTGTGTATAAAACCATGTCTGTGGGTCCAATTCACGACGGTATGTACCTTGACTAGAACAATACCTCAGTCACTCATTTGCTTCACAGCTCCAAGTTGCCATACTAAGCTTGAGGAAGGTTGTGGTTTCGACATGTGTTTTCTGATTTTAAGAAGGATGTTGCTATGACGATTTCTGTACTTCATGGACAGAGATCGATAATGGCCCCCGCCAATATATATTTGCGAAGAAGTCTTTATACGGAACAATTCATATCATTGTTTTCACCAGTAGAGTGTATCCTTTGTTGAGACCATTCCAACCCATCCAAAAGAGCTCAGTATCGCAGTAGTAGACGGAGGTGCACTCAGGGTGACTTCAACTCTCTTGGATATGAAACGAATTTTACTTAATTTAGCAAATGACCCAAGTTGAAGACTCGTGACATTTCTTAGGACAGGGATTTTCATATGATCTTGTGGTTCGTAGGTGAGTTAGAGCTCGCAGAGAGCCTGGATTCCAACAGAACAGATGAGATTCTGTAAGGAGCGCATGGTTTCTATCGGGTAGTGCTTGCTAGGCCACATAACTAAGTGAATGTAACGCCTAGGCTACTCCCTGAGCCGTGGTATCCTCAGGCACCCACTCCATGGTCAATGCCTGAGGCCAACAAGCAGTGCAAACCCTGCAAACCCTTCGGGACACAGAACCTGGCAGTGAATCACGTGATAAATTACTATTTTGCGCGAGAATTGCGACGCGGTCTTCGCCAATGCAGCATCACCGACAACCGCCGCGTTTCAAATGGCTTTTATACTCTTGTCGCAGACACTACGACGATTCCTATCAGTATGTTATAGTCTCAAGGACTGGATAGAGATTGCGTTGATTTCTCCTTTGTCACGCCTGATCCACTGGCCCACTTGTCACGATATTGAAGCGGTATAAGTCAAGCCCGTCCCTTTCTATCGCAAGAGCTTCCTGACCAACTTACATAGGGGCCTCAATACGATTACGAAGCAAATGAAACTATACACGGAAAGGTGGAAACCATTAGCAGAGATGCTCAAGGACAATTTATCTCTGGTGGGCTAACTGGGATTGTGGAACTCCTTGGTGATGGTACCGTCCTCAAATCGCCATTTCCTGACGCTGAAATGGAAAACCACATCCTGGACATTGCCAAAGAAGCCAGTATCTATCATCGCGTTGGCCCGCATGAAAGGCTGGTACGGATATTGGATCACTCCAGGGATGGCCTTATTCTTGAGTATATGAAAAACGGTGACCTCAAAACCTATCTTCAAGCCCAAAACTCGATTCCGATGAGCCTGAAGTTGAAGTGGGCATACCAAATTGCGCAAGCCGTCTCTCTCCTACATAGTAACGGCATAATCCACTGCGACATCAAACCGCGAAATTTCCTCTTGGACGCGACTCTCAATATCAAAATCATTGACTTCTCTGGCTCTTCGCTAGACGGGTCTAAACCGGCCTCTGGTGAGGGAACTCGATTCTATCTCCCACGACATTGGAGAGACCCACCTACGGTGGCTACAGATCTGTTTGCGCTCGGGTCGACTCTTTACGAGGTTTTTCAAGGAACCAGTCCCTACGAGGAGATCCCTAGCGATCAAGTGGAAGAATGCTTTAAGAGAAAGGAGTTCCCTAATGTTTCTGCTATTCCATACGGACAGATCATCAAGCAGTGTTGGTTGTCCCAAGTCGATTCAGCCGAACATGTGCAGGCTTTCATGCGAGATATAATTCGCAGCAAGCTCAACGCCGACTATATCCCTCATCTCGATGGTTTAGACATTGCTCGGGATATGTTGATTGACCAAGTGGGGTATCCTTAGGATCGGGACAGTCGATGCCGGTTTGTCTTGCTTTGAGGCATCGATTGAAAGTTCTGGTCGTCGTGTCGCATGATGTTGGACAGCCACGATAATGCTTGGTGGAGACAAGATATTCACACATCCTAGAAGCTGTCAACTATTGGTGTTTTGCTCCTTTTTGATGGGATACAAACTTTGATTGCACTATTTCGTCGCTAGATAGAAGGGCGATAAAGGATGGCGCTGATGTCTGCGCAGATAATAGGAACCACGGCTGTTGAGGTAGCCGTCATTTATACTAAAGCGCCTGCCGTCTGGATAGGCGTTCAAAAGCGGGGAATTACTGCCTGGTAAGACGCCAACGATATGCCAGCAAATTTTTACCTTGGGTTTTCCGCCGGGGGAAGGAGGGGGCGCTATATCACGTCACATAGTGGTTCGAACGAGGAAGGGTAGCTGCAGTCAGCACACAAAAAAAAGGAGACAACAAGGACCCTCATTGGAGGGCGAATGTCGCCATGTTTCTACTGGATTTCCACTGGGTTTCCCATAAAAGCCTCTAGTCTAATATTGTCACAGAGCATGCATGTATGCATTCGATGTCACATTAAGATGCTTGGTATCAGCTTAGCGCGTGAAATGCGGATATCGGGACCATTATTATGATTGTCAATCGGAGAAACAAGTGGATATTTGTAGCCATTCAGGCATTTCTGCTGGAATACAAGATAATTTTAAGAGAAGGTAAGAATTTATACGTATTCACGACTGCGATCTGGCTGACAGCAACTCAGATGGAACGAAAAATCGTGCAAATACGAAATCGTCGAATCCGAAGCGACGGATCGCATTGGAAATACAGGTTTGTGATCCGCTAGCGCCTGGGTATGCATACCGAATCTATATCTTATGATCAAAGAATAACTTCCACAAAGACCGAAAATCCGAGCAGCTGATTGCTTGGTTGCTAGGTTTAGATATGAGATCGTCGATGAGGCATTTTTGCCATTGGATACTTGGGACAGGGCGAAGCATCTGTAGTCACCAGGGGACCAAGCCACGATGGAACGGAGCAGCGGAGACAACGAGCTGCTGGGCAGATCACGACCAGGCAGCCCCGGAGCACGGACGAGACACTAAGACAAGGCATTGGGGAGGTTGTAAATCATCGAATCGAGGACGAGGGAGGATGACCGAGGGGAGCAGACAGAGAATCCATTTGAAGAACAAATAGACTATGCAGGCCGAGTTAGCGCCCTGTGAACGAATAATCTGTACCGTATTGCTCTTCCAAAAACCGTGCAACTTCCTTACAACGCCACCTGCGCTAAGAGGGTGAATAATTCCGACCCCAAGAGTGGAATGTAAAGGCAACAAGGGCTCAGCTGCAGTTTGCGACCGAAAAGTAACAGGGGGCGAATGGGGCAGTCGGCGAGCCCTATTGGGCGGGCGAGATTGTAGGGGCGCAGGCGGGGTGAGAGTTATCGAGACAGGACTTGGGTAGCGGCAAATATCGAGGGAATCTCGCAGAAGCTGGGCTTTGTCCTGGAAAGGATTCCATGGCCGAAAGGATTACAGGCGAAAACTGGCGTTTGACATATTGTGTGGAAGAGACGGCTGAGAAAATCTTCGAGATATGGTGGTTGTAGGTACTTATAAGACAGGGAAACTGGCAGAGAATAGAGAACTGGGGATGGGGGAGGATGGGGGATAGAGTGGAGAGGAGAATTTGAAGGGGTTTTGAATTACAGTTTTGCTATTTGGGTGGAATGTAGTCTCTTTATAGACGACGGTCGCCCGTGAGGCGGAATCTGCCTTCTACCCAGCGTAGAAGATCCCGACTAGCTCCTAGAATTCAGGCCACTGCATCCAAGACGCGGGACCACACCAGTTTCACAACCACGGGTTGTAGTTCACCGGCAAAAACTACCACGGCTCTTCCTTACGGACGACCTTTGCGATGCATGCCCCACACTAGTCGTCAGCCCGTCCTCCATTCGGTAGGTGTAGGTGAAGGTGCGATCGTAGTACGGTTTCCGTAGTCGCGGTCCGGCATTGGCCGCATAATGTATCGTCGACCGAGGTCAGGCGCGTGCGAGGCATTTTTGCTATTGGCCCATATCGCCGCACTATGCTTTCGAGATTCATCGATTGGGTGCGGAGAGACCGGAGAGACCGACGATGACGATAACTAGGCGCCACGGGATTCGCGACGAGGCAACGGAGAGTCGTTCTGCGACATCAGGGGCTGTGCAAATGTAACCTCAGATGGGGCGGATGCGGATGAAGCGGGACATACGGCATCGAAGATAGTATGCCGGAACTTTGCAGATGCGTTAGAGGCCGGTGGAATGAGTGATGCTCAACGAGCAAGGTGCTCTAGCAGAGGAGGCTACCTAGATAGCTTCGTAGCACGATGCACTGTCACTCCCCTGGGAAAAGACTAGGAGGGAGTGTCGACACGAAGCGAGCGATGCGGCTGCGGGCTGGATCATCTCATCCCAGGGGTTCTGCTCCTGGGCGACTGGATGGCATGGCAGCCCAAGCCGGCCAGAACGAGCTGGGCGTCGGATGGAGCGGCATCTCCTAGGGGCAGTGCGTCGGGCTGAAAAAGCAAATGTGCAGTAGTCGGTGGGGGCCAGAGTAAAAGAAAGGGGGCGGCGATGAGTGCAAGATAGAGAGGCAGAAAAATGGAAAAGTGAGAGAAAGGGAGGAAGAGCAGGGAAGACGGGTCTTTTTAAGCCCGAGTACATTGAAGGTAGGTTACGTGACGGCGTATTGGGGCGCTAAACCCAAAAAGGCAAAACTAACCCGATACAGTAATTCACAGGTCCGCCGTTTACACAGACTACAGCTCGACATGACGAGCCCCAAGATCCCATACACTTCTCAATGAACAGCGAGTTCATGTATAATTCTTTACCAATTTGGCTTTCCAGCCAACGCTATAAATGCCGCTATCGTCCAACCTTAATGCAAAACCGAACCAGACCAAAGCAAAACGCTCAACGCTAAACGCCTAGTAATGTATCCCAACGATAAAACAGACGCAACAACTCGAAATCCAAAGTCCAAAACCCTAGCTGGTCACCCACGTCACCTTCTCACACTGCTCCATCCGCTCTAACGCAGCATCAACCCGCCACAGCATCGTCCCTGACTGCGTGCCTGGCTGGGGCTTTCCGCGCAGGACCGCATTGGACGTTGTGCAGCGCGAGTCGGCTGTCAGGCGGTACTGGATGCACTCTGGGTCTGCGGCGCAATAGTCCGCGCAGGCGGCGAAAGAAGTAGGCGTTTTGGGTCCCTTGTAATCTTCTTTGTCGTCGCCTTCGCTCGCGGAGTTGTCCCAGTTGTCTAGGTGGTCTGCGAGGGTTGGGCGGATGAGATTGCGGAAGATGTCGCTGTATGTGAGGACACTTGAGTTTGTCTGGGGTTTGGTTTGTCAGTGAACATATTCACACATATTTCAGGGGGATTGATATCCTGATATCCCAATATGGGTATCCAAAAAGAAAAAAAAGAAAAGAACAACTCACACCCGCAAACCACTGTTGCTCAAATTCCCAAAACCGATCCACATCCGCGGGCGTCATATGGTGGAAAGTAAAAGGCGCAAAACACCAAGGCGTCTTAGCAAAAGCCTCATGCAACATATCCTGCTCCCAAACCGACTGCGTAGTAACATGCGGCCAAGACCAAGTAAGTCCAATCCCTGCCGCAGCAAGCACCATCCCAAGCACACAATCACCCGCCCATTCACGATCCGTGACATCATCCCACTCATCAATATGCAACTTATGAAAGTCCGCAACGGCATGAATAGCCGCATGAGAAAGCACAACCCCGGACCCGCCATGCGCAAACAAAGTCGACCCAATCTGCATCTGATTCCCCAGATACAGCTTCTCCTCGTGATTGAAATGCGCCAGCCACCCGAGCAGATTCGGCCAGATCGGATACGTATCTGCCTCGAGGAAGACGAACCACTTTGCGTCTGGCTTCGCGCGCCGCGCGGTATGGATCATCGGGAGGAACTTCCACTTGTCCAGTTTCCAGCCTGGGTTGTCGCTCATCCCGGACGGGCCGTTGGCGACTTTCGTGTGGTCTTGAGAGGTTAGCGCTGTGTGGCCGCCTGTGCGGGCGCGGTTGTACAGGGCGAAGTCTTCGTTGCTTTGTTTTAGGGTGTCGGAGACGTTGAGGAAGACGTCGTGTGTGCGTGTTCCGGCTATGTCTTCTTCGAAGTCCGAGACGATTATCTTGTGCGGAACGCAGCGGAGGGTCGTTCTTAGGTGCACGGGGACTTTGTCTTGGGCTTCTGTGATGCCTGTTTTGACTACTACCAACACAGAGTCCATTCCTGTGTCTGAGGGACAGGATGAGGGTACATGGTCGGTTGTGTCGGTCTCGTTGTGCGTATCAATCGTTACCCCGGAGGCGGGTTCGATCACGTCCTGCGTTGTATTTGGGCCGAAATCGGCGTGCGTGAATTGGAATATCAACAGGATTAGCACTACTGGGCCCAGAATGAGTACCCAGCGACCATATCGGGGTAGGAGAAAGGGCATTTTCGGAGACTGGGGTTGTAGGATTCTAGAGGTAGAGAGGAAGAGAATCGAAGAAAGGGATTTCAATGGATATGGAAGGATCCGGTCTCCATTTCCAGCTGGAGACCTAAATATAAAACACGAAGGTTGAGGGGATCTTCAGGAGGGGCGTCTCACGTTCTTAAGTGATGGGCGTGTGGGGGCTGATGCAAGTTCAAGGCTGCCTATTGTACATCTTAGGTGACATCCAAACCAGAGGTACGGAGTACTTGTGGCACCATTATTTTTCTCGAGGATTAAGCAGACATGAGACATTGACCTGGATAATGTGTGCTGATCCTGTCCCGTCCTGGTTCTATCCTGATCCTGTACTCCAATGTCGTGCTTCCATGTCCTGGTCTCGGAGCTCCAGGATTTTGCCCGTGTTGCGTACGTCACCACAGTGGGTCCGATGAATCTGAAACGTGTGGTAGTAATGATCTACTATATCTAAAGGGGCATTTCGTGTTGGTTATGTTAATATGTAGAGTGGGAGTGATGTCGGAAGTACACTTCCAAGGTTGTTTTTAGGGTTACGATTTGGTTTGGGTACACCGATGTACACTGGATATGTACAACTACATGTACGAGGCCAGATTAGAATCTGCACCTTAAAATAAAATGTCTTGGAGTGAACCAAAAGGGATTTTTGCAATTTTTGTTGTCATTTCAGAGAACAATTCTCTCGCTTCACAGCGCCCGGCACTATGACAAGGCCCGAGCCGGACATGCCATGCACAATCCTTAAATTTCGTTATCGCCAGAGAGATAGTATCGCCATACAAAAACCCCGACCTCGTGCACCAATCCCAACTAAAAGGAAACAAACTGGGTTTATTCCATTTATGCCTCGGTGGTGACACGGCCCTTGGGGTTAGTGACCTTAACACCGAGAGCCTTGGCCTTCTCGACAATCTCGACACGCTTGCGGGAAGAAACGGCGTGGCCGATCCTGTAAAACTTGGTTAGCGAAAAGAGATATACAAAAGCGACTTGGTCGCTCCGACGGGCGCAGGACGTACTCAGCAGCGAAGGTGCGGTTGTGCATGAGGAGGAGCTCAACGTCCTTGGTGTTGTGGACGAGGAAAGCCTTGTGGCCGGAGGGCATCATGTGGCGGGTCTTCTTGTTGGATCCGAAACCGATGGAGGGCATGGCCATCTGGCCCTTGAAACGGCGACGAACGCAGTTATCAATACCCTTGGGCTTGCGCCACGAGGCGCCAACGCGCATGAACCGGTCAGACTGGTGACGGTTGAAGCGGTTCGTGCCTAATTGCGGTCCATGTCAGTCCTCCGATCGTGAAAGTGAATAAAGTTGTGCCATTTTCAGCCTCCACGGCCCTGCGGATAATGTTGCCCTTCGATCCAAGACACATGTTGATTTTTTTTTTCCATAGCAATCCTCCAATGGTTTTTCTCTTCGTTTGTTGCGTCTTGCTGAGCTTGCTTTGTTTCATTTGGTCGACGATCGAAGGGCGAGAGTATCCAAGGCACGGGCAAAAGGAATGGAATAGGTGATCGGGAACATACGCTTCTTCACGATAGGGATGTGCTGCTTAGCGGCGGCCATCTGAAATCAAAATTAGTGACTGATTCAAATGTAATGCGCATTTGGTGACTGACCTTGTCGGTATTGCTGGGTCTCGCCGGGCGTTCGAGAGTTGTCGGGTCGGAGTTCAATCTCGAAAACTTCTCTCTCAGGTTCTCCCGCAGCAGAGTGGGAGACCCACACTAGTGCGCTTTGGGCGAACTAAGCGAAACCAGACCACTTATGTCAGCCTAGGGCTGGACCAGCCCTAGCCCTACTATTCCTCTTTGGGTAATATCTGGAGATGTTCTATACAACTGTATAGTCCATGGTAGTCCATGACTATCTCCTATCTTTCTTATGCTGCGCATTCATTTCAATATATTTTGATCATGTATATGCATTTGATTCTATCTCCTATGTAGCATCTAAATATCACTGCAAATGCAACTGAACCTTCTCGCCATCTTTCTCGCCACTCCGCAACATCTGCTCCAAGATCTCAAGATCCGCCAATGCTTGCTCGGGAGATTGTCTGCTGTCAGGTTTTCCACTCAAAATCGAGTTTGCAAACTCCGCCACCTCGGGCTCAACACCTTTGCCATCAAACTCAACATGGTGCTTCTCGCCGTTAACTGTCACATCATCGAAGTTCAAGGTGACGACACCTTTCTCGCAAGCAACCTCGAAAATCTGATCATTAAATGACGATCCCCACGACAAAGAGATAACACCCGTAACACCAGATTCAGTCTTCGCAACGGCATCCACCGTATCAACCGGGGGCAGGAATGATTGCTGCAACTGCGACTGCGCCGACAGAATGCTAAGACGCTCCGCGGGGCCTAGAATCAGGCGCAGTGCAGCAGTCATGTGCACACCACCGTCCAAAAGGAATCCGCCCTGGTACTCAGGAGTCTTGCGCCAGGCGGTGTCTAGTTCAAATATAGTCAGTCTCTAAGATCTTCCATGTAGAGCCTCGACCGGATTGAACATACGGAAGTACTTGTTGTTCTTATCCATCAGACTGTGAACGTTCACCCGGAAGTTCTGGACCTTGCCCAGCTTTTGGACTTGCTCTGCCGCGAAAAGGAACTTCGTCATATAGCGGAAGTTCTCGGCGACGGCCCAGAAGACCTTGCTGGTATCGATGTTACTCTTGTACCATTTCAAAAGCTCCTGGGCAGTGGCGACATCCTTGGCGATGGGCTTCTCGGACAAGACGTGCTTGCCAGCGAGCAGTGCTTTCTGAATGAACTCCGGCTGAACCAGAATGGGAAGGCTGTCGGAGTCGAGAGTTAGTTTTTCGCCCTTCTAGTGGAATCTAGAGAAATGGAGGGGTGGTCCCGTACGCAATGATCACAGCGCCGATATCTGAACGAGATAGTAGATCGGCATAGGACTTGCCAGAGCCAGAGTCTTCGGAATAGAGATCGACTTCAGACGTGCCGCTGGCGAGGTCCTGGGCTGACTTCAAGGACCGGGAATAGATGGCCTTGAGTTGGAAGTTTGAAGCTGCTTGGACGGCGGGCTGCGTAATTAGTTAGTACATTGTATAGAAGATAGTACCACTGGAGAGTTTGTCATACTAGGTGCTGCTCTTTCGCAAAGAGACCTGTTGAATGTTAGCCAATGCATACGGCATAAAGTGTATAGAAGTATGTACCACTGCCGATGATAGCCACGCCGATAGACATAATTGTATATAGAGAGTGATATATAGATGAAATATCAAATGAAGTTACTTTGTCACTTTCCAGTACTTCCGGTGCTATTAAAGGAAGTTTGACAGTGGAGTACTTTGAATGTCCCCAAAGCCACTTTAAACTGCGGGAAGGTCCAACCTCGAGGCACGTCATTTGCTGGTCGGCTGCATTTCCTATTAGGTGAATTCTTAGTCGGATACTCCGTCTCTTATTTTGCTTTTGTCGGTACGTAGTATAGTTTAGGACTAGTTTTATATTAGTTAATACCTTATAGGTGACATGCATGCCCATGCGTAGACGTTCCCTTACCTTATGTCCTACTTCTTCAGGTGTTTATACGAGGTAACACCCGTAGGCGGAGACTCCGTGATAGATCGGGTTACAATTCAAAGCATTCCGCAAATTATGTCGGCAAAAACAACCTCAATAACCAAATACAAAAGGTCAACATGAACTATAAACTCCATAACACCCCCATCCAATTGCGCCCAATATCAAAAGGGAATCCAAAGCCCCCCCAAATCCTACCAAATAGACGCCCAATCATTTCCATCATCAAATAATCCAATCGTACCAGTCGTAACAAGCAGACAAAAAAACCCTCAAATGTCAGCCAAAAGCCTTCGAACCTTGGAAGGTCAAAACCATCATTGATGATTAACCAAAGCCCTCAACCGTTCCACACGCGCCATAGCCTTCTCCAACTTCTCTAACCGACTGCGCTTCTCAACATCCCTCCGTTCCAACACAGCAACCCTCTCCTCAAGCTTCGCGCGAGCCTTCCGCTCCTCCGCAACCATCTCATTCGCCTGACTGAAAAGTTGCACCGTCAACTCCTCTAGCTCGGTACTCGCCTGCGAAAGCTGCGACTCGGCAGCCTCGCGCAGTCTCTGTTCGCGCGTAAGCGCATCCTGCAGCTCGATGGTGTGCTCGCTGTTCGCGGGGGACATGTGTTGTAGGGAGGTTGTCAGGGTGGTCGGCGTGCTTGGGAGAACGGCACCGCTGGATGTTGCTGGTGCGCTTGCGGGGGTTGCGCTGCCACGTCGGTAGGGGAGGAGGGAGGCTAGGTTTGTGAGGCGGCTGTGGTATGTTTGTGGTGGGGGTTGGGATTCTGAGGATGTTGGGCGTTGCGGTGATGAATGATCGATTTGGGAGGGGGGTCTGCCCAGGGAGGAGCTGCTTCGTGGGGTATGGTAGGGTCCTTGGGATTGGGAGGAGCGTAGACGTCGGAGTTCGTCTTCGTACTCGCTGAGTTTGGAGGCTGTTTGCGATCGGGTTAGCGACGGGGGGGATTCTTTAAGGGTTGGATTGAAAGGATGGGAAGGGTAAAAAGAAGAATCTGCTCTATATTCTCTGCTAGACACGCGATCGTATTCATGCTACGCTTGTGTATGTAGTCTGCAGAAAGAAAGTCGAGTCCTGCAAAGGCTTACCTGTAGCCGAAGCGCGCGCTGTCAATGCATGCACCTGCCCCTCCAACTCCTGGATTCTATCGTGGGCACCAGAGCCATCTTGGGGAAATCCCTCGCCCCAACACATAGGACATTGTTTTTCTGATATAGCGACACCCTTCATGGCCGGTGCGACAAGCGTGGTGGTGAGGGATGTTGTAGTCGACATGACAACATGGGGCTTACCCCGGGATTGTCAGGGTTTAATTTGCTTTAATGAACTAGGCGTACTAAGGATGTAACGGTGATTCGACGGGGTTTAAGAAGCACCTAAGTACTCTGTCCAAGAACAAAAAAAGAAAAAGAAAAAGAAATTTCAAAGGCTGAAAATCTTAAGAATCCCTGGCCCTTCGAAGGGGTTTCAATTAATTCCATACCGGCCACTTCTATTTCTTGGCCAATCGTATCTCCTTGATTCCTGAATGATCTCATAAAATGTTAGAATGAATGGATTTAAATGGATCTCAACTATGTTCAAAACATCTATTTAATTGAAAACGAGCACAGTTAACTATATACTAAACTTCATACATCTCACAGCTCATATATCCTCGGTGCATTAATCTGCCACGTTCGAACCCTTTGAGACTAGTGGATCCTATTTATATACCCTTACTTCCAATAGTCTACTTTGAAGGAGGTGAAAGCTGAACTATTTCCTTATGTCTTGGATCTAGAAGCTATTACTGCTAAAATTAGGCATAACTAATATAACTATGTACACACATACATGTAGCTATAAGCATCACTATTGATCATTAGAAAAAGTCCAACCTCCCCATTTCTTCAAGGTAACTGATCGACCACATTCTGATACACTAGTGTCTTGGAGGTCGGCCTTGTCAGAGATATAACGGGGTAAACATAGTACCTTGAAGTACATACGTATGTTGTACGGAGATATGCTGGCGACATGTATTTATAGCCTCTCCTATCTACATAATACCCTAATTCTACAAAAACTAACTGTCAGTGAAAACTGCATTTCATTCTATGCTAAGCGGAAATTCAACTCAAAGGTTAGTACGCAGAAATGGAGCAAGGACATCGAGACAACTCTGCCATGCCAAAGATCACAAAGAATTGAATTAGAAGCAGTCACAGAAAGAGCAAAGAACAGGAATTGATTTCGTCAACGTTGTGCTCATGAGAGGGGTGCTCGTAATGACTATTCTCGCAGAGTCGTCTTGTTCGCATGGCCGAGAACGGAGAAAGAAGAAGAGTGTCAACACTCCAACTCCCCACGTCCCAAAGGCAGACAGGAACGAGAAAGAAACAGGACCACCCGTGGTCAATCGAACGGAAGAGAGGAGAGAAAATTGAGAAAACAAGAGAAAAGAGGTCAAAGAGGAAAAATAAAATAAAATGGAACATGTAGTATTCATTTCGCATCGGCTGTAATGGTCATGGGCAGATCACTTTGAGTCACGCATGGGAATAATAGCTAGATAGCGAACAAGACATAAAATGAAACTTTTCGGACTGCCAGATCATCGAAGCGAGGACTAGATGTATATCGGAAAATCTAGCCCACGAAAAAGGAAAAGAGATCATGAAACCAAAGGGCAAAAGAGTAAAGGAAGTGGAAAGGAGAATAAAGCTCAATCAGAAAAAGCAATCTACGTCCGGCACTGAGGAATGGCGGAAGCAGGTGGTAATTATGAGTGACAAACCAATCCCGATGCACCGCTCAAGGTAACTCGACCGAGCAGCGCACCAAGACCGGAATGAACCTCGTCCAGAATTAACCCAACCTGCGTACCGGTGAATCCAAGGCTCAGGGCAAAAAAAACGGGCCGTTGCTTTGGGGTATCGATACGTTTATGCGAATCCACGACCAGTCTGTCCACGGCGGTTGTTGCGCTTGTTAACACTGACCGTGCTCCATCCCTCGTCGTCACCGCCAGCACTAGCACCGGCCTCAGCGGCCGGGGCTCTCCAGCCGTTAGCAGACGCCTTCTTGGCCTCGGCCGGAGCGGCAGGTGCCGTCTCCTCGGTCTCCTTTTCAGCGGTCAACTCGCCATCATCACCGGCCCGTTGGAGGATCTCAAAGTTGCCACCACCCTTGGGGATCTCAAGGACATCCTTGCCGTTGTGGTCCACGGCAGGGGCTGCCTCCTTAGCCTGCTTTTGCTTCTCGGCAAACTTTTCAGCCTTCTCAGCCTTGGCCTTATCGGCAGCTTCCTGCTTTTGGCGGATAGCAAGCTGACGTCTCTCCTCAACCTGACGCTCGCGAGTAGCGGTGTCAATGGGGCGAGCGGCACCGAAGGGGCTGGCCTTGGAGTCGCTGCTGGCTGAGGTGGGGGTGGGGTTCTCTGCGACAGTGCGCTTCGTCAGGTTCAGCTTGGGACGGCTGGCAGGGGCAGCAGGAACGGCAGGCGTGGCAGAGGGGGAGGCGGGAGTGATG
>JASJUN010000397.1:0-29120 GCA_035048945.1 Penicillium sp. E22
CTGCTGGCGTATGCGCCTGTATGGTGGTCATGTTCCCCGGCCAATTGCCATAACCTATGTGGGTACAGCTCTCACTCTAATGCACCAGTACGTATCAGGCAGGAGTCAAGAACGGTAGAGTATCAAACAAAATAGGAGCCTTAACAAATTAACGACGCTTGTTTTACCTCCGCGGATCACGGCTTGAGTGTATATTCAAAGTGTTGGTAGAATCTGGCCCTGCTTCCAGACATAAGTTGGTTGCTTTTTCTATCATGATAATTTCTCATTAACTAGTCCTCGTACCAAGAGGCATCCCTGCTGAGGCCCCTCCATGGTAAATATTCGCTCGACTGTTCGCCGTGAACTAGCTGATGGCTTCCAGATAGCAGGCCCGCCCTCGCTGACGTGAACATTGCAAGTCGGCACGAAAGGGCGTAGAAAGAGCAAGAGACTATTCCAGACCTCCATAGAGAATAACGTCATTTGACTTGCTCATGTTTGTCTGGGTAAGCTTTTCTATCCATCTACCAATGTCAATGTCGACCCGCGGATTCTGGACTAGGTGGTACTCCTCCGCATAATTCAGTACATATTTCAACAACTCGCGCGCCTGATCCCTGATAATAAAGCCTCGCATGGGGCCTGAAGTAGTGATGCATTCCGTGAAAATGAAAATTAGTCTTTCGAAAGGAACAAGCACCTGGACCGCGGTACTTCATGTAATAGGGATCAGTATTGTATCAACTCCTTCTATTTCTGCCATTAAACATCAATTGTCTCAAGTTCCAGGTTGAATTCACGGAACTCCCTAGCGAGCTCGCGCAAAACCCTCAGTGATTGCAAAATTCGAACCTTCAAGGCTTCCTGGAGAGCCTGGATTGGAGCTTCAGTAGTGCCTTCTTGATGATTTGGAGGGTAATCAGGCGACCGAGAGCGTGCGCCCTGCGTGGCTGAATCGTGTCTCAGCACTGGCAGTGTGTTCGCTGTGCTGAAAGAGTCTACTTAGCCACTGCGTGGAATAAAGTTGAGAAATACAGCCATGCAAACCTCGTTTCATCATCTCTGGCTGGTTGGTTGGTTGTACCAGCCACCTCGGAGACCCTTCGACGTGCCTTTTTGGCTGTCCTCTGGACCTGTTCGTGGTCTAACTGTCTTCGGTGCTTTGAGTTTCTCACACGCCCCAATTCCCGGTAACGTTTGTGTTTTTCTTCTTTCGTGACTCCATGTGGAGGCACTGTGGGTGTTGCTTCATGTGGCGGTCCAGGTCTTTATTTTTCGATATCTCAAATTTGACCGGGGAGACCAAGTAACGCTTGAAGACGGAGGTACTGTCACCCAGCTTTGCAGTTGTTGAAGGCTCTGATGAATACTACTTGGTGGACCAATTTCAGGAGTCGAGTTCATCAACGGAGCGTATGTTGGACCATAGGGCTGGTTTGTTTGGACTTCCATGAAAGGGAAGCCTGTGGTGATGTTGGATGGGTTTGTATCATGGTATATACTGCCACAATAATGAGTTAGCTTTTATACTCGTACAGCAGTAGTAGTGCATTTCATTTACCCCGACCCCTCGCAAAGCGATATGCAGGCTACAGCAACTATATATATCCGTGTATGTACACGTATGACGTCCCACTTCCTGAAAACGAACTTAGAGCCTCGTCAAGGCCTATCGTGGGCTAATTGCTGTTCCTGTTGTTAGGCTGCCCTCGTGGCGCGCTACTTCGAAACTGCTGTGATGCCTCGGCGAAGTCTAGCACGGTTTCGACCGTCCTAGCCCTTGAGATGCTGTCTGGTTTACCTCTGTCACATTCTTTGGAGCCTCCCAACAGACTCGACACGCTGTTAAACGCATCCCGGACTTTTGTTCTTGATTCCCTTCTCAATTCCTTCAGCATTGAACAGTCCACCAGCACAAGACTGACTGTTTCTTGTGCGCCGCATACGCACTGATCGTCGTCACAGAAGCTAACGGCTTCGCGGTAGGTGGATAGCTAGTTGTGGCCCGTGCGTAGCTGCGTCAGCAAGTACGCCCGGTTCCTGGGATTTCTGGTGTAGGTGGCTGGTAAAGCGCTGTCAATTCTTCGCAGGTAACTGCCTTTAGTGGATGAATTCTATTCCTGCTCCCACTGAGCGCGGATGTTGTCGCGGATGAACGCCGCCTCCCTTGATAGGAAAGGGCGGAAAGAGTGCGATTTACCCGGGCTTGCCGCGTCCTTGGCGAGCCGGTCTGCTGCGTCGTTCCCGGGGTTGTCGCAGTGGTCAGGTATTCATTGGAGACGAAGCGCCATTCCTTCCTCTTAAACCTCTGCGGCTGCCTGGAGGATCGCCTGGATTATGCGTTGTTCTGATTTATTTTCCGGGTTCTGGATTGCTTGAAGGCTGATCTGCTGTCCCACACGATCGTTGCGGTCGTTGTTCCACGATGTGTCGTTCTCGGCTGCTGATGACCAATATTGAACACTGTACTGATAGCGTAGAAAATGCCTATCAGCTCTGTTACATGAACCGACCATCGGTCCATCGGTCCCACTTGGACTTGTTGTGTTTCAATGACCCCTGGGTTGTCGTCCAGTGCTACGACGGCGGACCTCAAGTTGCCCTCCCGTCCCGAGGCGTCTGAGTAGACGACAACATCGGACGTGGACCGTACAGCCTCAGCCCGCTCTCTTATCTTCTCTCGGTCTGGCTCGACCTCGATCTCTGAGAAAGGCTCCACTCTCCACGGTGGGAGCGGTCTTGGGTCGATCGTCTCCAATTCATTTAGCCTTTCCAGACCCATGGTCTTTAAAGCTTCCGCCAATGGGAAGCGAGCGTATGACCCAACGTTGTTTCGGCGTTTCTGTGCTCGCGGTAAAGCGCTCTAAATGGGATGATCGCGAAGCAAAGTGTGGAGTCTGGCGATGGTGTTCTGCGCTCGGTGGCGGAGGTGGGAGGTGGAGGTGTGTTGGAAGGACGTGTGCTTCCACTTCTAGCGCCGTGGTGGACACTGTCCGGAAAGCCGACAAGATACGGATTAACGCGGTCCTGTGCACTGTGTTCAGGTGTCGCAGGTGAGTCTTGTCTCGCAAAGAGTCATGCCAGACCGTCGACGCGTAGTCCACGACCGGCGTGACATAGGCTTGGTAGAGCTGTCGCATCTGTTCTGGACGTAGATGCCGCAGCCCGGCCATAGCGAGGCTGACCTTGATTTCGCGTTTAATCGCTTGCTGCACGTCTTCTTTCCACCGCAGCTCCTGGTCGAAGACCACGCCTAGCAGCTTGGCTGTGGGCAACGGTTCGACTGTCTTCCGTTCAAAACCATTTGGCCGCGGAGTTATTCGCTTCTTTTCCTGGTGAGGTGAATGAGCTCCGTTTTCTCAGCTGCGAAACAGGACCCTGTTCGTCGGGCCCACGCTTCAATGCGAGCAATATCTTCAGATTGGATCTCGGCCAGGTTCTCTTCGGCTGAGCGACCTACTCGCCAACGGAAGTAGTCATCGATGAAGGCGGATGCACAGCCGAGAAAGGTTACCGGTTGGTCGACTAAGTCGGAGTTGGAGAATGCGAACAGAATAGGGGAAAGAGGCGAGCCCTGTGCTAGTCCCGCATTCTCTAGCGGCGTGGCCTCGGTGCGGAAGTCATCAAATCCTATGCTAGCGTTGCGGTCGCTCATAAAGCTCATGATCCATTTTCTAGCCACGGTTGGGATTCTCCTTCCCGGAGGCATGCGTCTAGGCTCACTTTGTTGACTCCATTGAAGACACCTTTCAGGTCGAATGCCACTAGGGTCCCCACTTTGTGTTTATACCACGCCCGGTCGATCGCGTTAGAGAGAACCAGCAGGGCCTGTTCGCTGGTCCTGCCCGGGCGCCCTCCAAATTGGGTGTCCGGTAGCAGACCGTGTTTTTCGGCAAGATATGACAGTAGTTACGCCATCACCGCCTCAAGAAGCTTACCTAGTGTGTTAAGGTGTGAGATCGGGCGATAGGCACCAGGGACCGAGTAATCTGGTTTCTTGTGTTTCCGTAGCACCACAATCTTCGCGCTCCGCCATCGCTTCGGGTGGTATCCTAGGCTAATGGCCGCGGTGAAAATTCCTGCGATATGGTTCTTAAGGTATCTCCACAGCTATTTCCACACGAGCGTCGGCACGCCGTCTTCACCAGGTGCGGTAGATCCCTTTGCCGCTTTAAGAGATCGCTAGGTCCCTAGCTCGGTGATGAGTTGCCACGGGAGTTCTAGAGGTGCCCGGGTAAGCGGATCCTCGCAGGGTTCTTCCATTTGCGGGAAGAAAGCGTCCAGCAAAGCGTGCGCTTTTTCCTAGTTCTCATGGAGCTCATTAGTGCCAACGTGCAAGGCCGGGACACACCCCCAGACCTCTCGTGGTTTCATGTAGGTGGCTGCTTTCCAGAGCTTTCCTTCCCCGGCTTCGTCTAAGAATTGTTTCCAATGCGACGCTTTGACTTTCTCGATAGTCCGAGTCCATGTTCGTCGTGTTGGACGAGTTCCGCACAGCTCTCTTGCCACTTCAGGCGCAGGTGGTTGACCCCGGTCTGTTGTATCTTGAGGTCTGGGGTGAACCAACGTTTAGAGTATGGTGAAGGCCGTAGGTGAGGTGTAAATTTGCTGACCGCTGTCGCAGTTGCGTCTGTGAGCCTTTCGACTGCCTCATCTAGCGCCGGTCTCGTTTTCACCTTCTTCCATGGGCCCATCTGTTGAAGCACGTCTTCGACGATCTTTCACCCGTCCGCACGGTTGTATGCTTTCTTCTCCTTAGCGGCTGGCTGGCGCTGAGCTCTCAGGTTCCATTCCGAGTACCTTGCGCGGTGGTCTGACCCGTAGTTTTCGTGGTAAAGATGGCACTTAACGAGCAGGTCTAGCCGGTTCGTTATTGCTGGAAGACGAAGCTACGACAGGATAAAACTTTTGCCATCACGATGCGAATGAACGCCAATCTGACTGCACTGTGGGTTGGATTTGCACCATAACCACCGAATACGTCGCTGCCCAAGCGTTTCTCGATGAAAAGCATGATGGCCCTGCTTGTTTGCCGCCTCTAAATAAAGAGATGAAAACTGGTTCTAAGTCAGGCGACACCCGATCTCGTTTTTAAGACAAGGGAGCGCCTAGCGAGCCCTATACATATACCTAGTATAGCACTATGCTGATCCTAACAATTTCTAATCACGTGAACATTTTGATCATTCTATCGTTCTTGTCTCCTGCCTGATACGTACTACTGCATTAGAATGAGAGCTGTACCCACATAATTATCTCTATTGGTCGGGGAATACAACAGCCACACAGGCCGATACGCCAGCGGAAGTGCCCCGGCTATTGGCTCGGGCCAATGATCTGTAATTACGTTCCCCCCATGCGACTCCCCTGCCAAGGCCCCCGGAATTTGAAGGCCGTCGAACAACACTAGTAGATCTGATCTCACATGCATAGGCGGAACCAGCCCTTCCAATTCCTCGTAACTTACACAGGGATGGTAATTAGTAAGTGCAGCTGGCAAAATGAGAATCCAACGCAAGAATCCCTATTTGTATCTGTATCTGTAGACATAGTCAATGCCGAAATACTTCCCGAGCATTTCCTTTTTACTATATAGGAACCAGGTAGTTGTGCGGTCACTCCATCCCTCACATACCTTGAAGATGTCATGGCATGGTGCCAGGTTCTTTTGAGCTCTCCGCGCATTCGCTGCCCCCCTCTGAAGCGCCCTCGTTGATGAAGTCATTTGGCAGTGGATCTAGAGGTCGGATGAAGGCAACACAGGGTTCTCTGCGCGATTCAACTTCACTTGCATTCAAGTTGGAGAGATTGTATCCCTGCTGCTGCAGGTTGGATCATAGCCAGGGCTAGACCATTTCACGAACAGGGGGTGCTGTTCGATGTAAGTGTTACGCGTTGTTAACTGGTCACAGTGAAGTTAGAAGGGTTTGGGTTAATATATGTTGAATACTAAGATTGAATACATGGTGGAAACAAGGTATTATACCCGAAACATCATGTGACAACTGGTACCAGGCATACCATACAAAAAGTGCACAATACAGTAACATAATTTTCTTATGCAATGAACCCCAACGCCCGACTAAAGGGTGATCCGCATTCCAGGCCAGTTGCATGTGGCACGCGGCAACCAACCCATCGCACGCCAACAAACACGCCATCGATTCTGTTTCCGTAGCGGTAATTCTTCTGACGATAAGCGTGGATAAGCCAAGGATATAGAGGACTACGGGGGGGCATTTTGCATACTCGAAGAAACTTAGATTCGGTTGTATGTCACATCCAGTACTTTTGTTATTAGCTCCATAGGTGGATTGTGCCCTGTCAGTAAGCGGACCTCTCCACACTTTTGACAGGTTCGACAGCACGAGTGACCGTGCCACGCCCGACAAGGACTGGCGACTGTCGGCTAAGGTATAAATATCTGTGGTAGATCCCGTACGCTGATTGTTGTGGATCTGGACAGTGGACACACTCTTCTTCTCTCCTTTTCCCAACACTTACAGCACCGTCGCTGTTATTCAATAGCAACGGTTTCTGTCTGTCGGTTTTCTATTCTCGCATTCCATGCTCCAGGCTAAGGATTCAACCAAGACAACCTCCAACCAGCATGAATCCGTATTTCATGGTATAGTAATTACTGGGTTGACTGCTGGATTTCAATGAACTGACCGCTAGCTAGGCACAGCCAAGCATGTCAGCGGAGGAAAGATTGGAGAGGTTTCCTTACACCCACTTTTTACTTATATATTTCGACGCAGGTGGCCAAATTCGTCTACAAACCTCTGGGTCAGTCGCAGATAGCTTCCCGGCGATACTATCCATGGACATGATGGACGTATTTCTGAATGCGATTGGTATGTCAAGAGAAGCGTGCTATTCAAACGATCAAGGTGAGTATCACATTCATTCCAGCAATGATTTTAACTGATGGCCAATATCAGTCGAACACGGCATGCCAGTGTCACCTACCCAAGCAACGACAGTCATGGCCAAAAGTCTCTCCCCTTCATCACAAATTACTCAAAAACTCTATGTTGGAATGAGCCTTGGGAGTGAGGGACAGCCTTTGCCCTGCTTGCCTACTAAAGGTCCCACATATAGATGGCAGGGGTTTTGCAATGAGGAGGTCAAAAATATGAGCGCCAAGAAAGCAATGATATCCGTTAAAGACCGAGATCTCTTGGCCTTATATTATGAAAAGGCCTTCAAGAATCTCCAACAAACAAATTGCCGAATCCTTGCGAAAGCCTATGTCAAGCTCGTGGAGCCTCGCAAGCAGGTGAACTATCCATACAATGGACGAAAGATTGTTGCAGGAACTCTAAGGCAGCTTGATCCTAATATGACTAAACCACCATGGTGGCCCTCTGGAGTCAGCCACCGGGAGCCAGATCATCTTCCTAAAGTTGGTAGGAGAAACACCATTATTTTTACGTCCAGGATATATCTAACCTTAAGTAGAACGCATTCGGCTTCTTGTTTACATTCTTCACGAGCTACGCATCAGCCATGGGATTTCGGTCGCAAAGCTAAAAGAAGTTGATCAGCCGATTCGCCATCAGATTTCTCCATCCGAGCGATTACAGATCCTAGACGAGCTCTATCAAGTTAGGCAACAAGAAGAACGGTTCTTAGACGGAAAAACAGGTAGACGGTCAGACAAAAGCTCGATCATTCATGCGGCTAACATCTCTCCAGCAGACGGACAAACGATGGTGTGGATCACTCGTGCAAATCTTCCTGAAACAGCAGGGACCGCTGGCCACATACACGGCAGTGGCAACAGCAGCTCCACTAACCCAATCGCCGTTCGAGATACGGAGGCATCTATGGGCTACGGGGGATACGCCTCTGCTATGGATGCGCCTCAGGCTGTAGTTACGCCTAGTGGAGACTTCGCAAATTCAGCATCGAGCCATCACGCCCTCCTAAGTCAAATGGGCAAGAGTAAGCCCAGAGAACAAATACTCCTGCACCAACCCAGTTTTGACTCTACTCTGTCTGTCTCTCCTCGGCGTTTGAAGAGGAAGCGCGACTTCGCTGAGATCCACCCGGCTAAACCAAGGAGCCCTGACGCCCTTACACAGTATTTCCCTCCTCCTCTCAGTCCTAGTCAGTCATTGTCAATGAACGACTATGGCCCTACTGATCCAATTCAGTCCCCTACGGTTCCAGGGACTAGACATTCAATGAGGGGAAGGCTTGAGGAGCCGTTCAAGGCTTATAATGCTCCTAACTATTTTGACTATTGGATATGAAATCTTTTAAAAAAGAATTTGGAACGGGAACTAATTTTCCCCCTGATGATTACATTTCCTTATCAAATTTTCAATGAGCCGGTAATTGCTTTAATCGATTCCTGGAAGTATGCGGACAAGGGACTCGATGAGGTTAAGCTGTATATGAGCCTCCCTTGAATTTGAGATACTAATACTGCGAAGTATTTCATGAAGGCAGAAGGATGGGCGACAATGTTAGAGGTGAGGTAGGATTGGAAAAAGGACGGAGATGTGGTAGCGTCGGTGAGGCCAGGGAGGAAGGTGAATTCTGGAGAGGAGGCAGGGGAAGGCGAAATGAGAGCTCCTAGGTTTTCTCCTGCTCGTTCAGCGCGTCAGACTGCGCTTGCGGGGTCACAATACTAAGCACTTCCCGGCTTGCTACCACCTCCTCTAAGGGCGCGAGGTCAATGTCTCTGATTTGCTCCAGCACCAGGTGAGCCCGTCATAGCGTCGACCAAGCGCATTGCTTCATCCGGCATGACCACAATGCTATTGTTATGAGAGATGGCCGGTTACAACACATCATATGCAGCTTAAACAAGCTCCGACGACTTCTCGCATATGGGCTCGCATGCTTCCTCGTCCCAAGACCCTCCGTGGGTTTTATGCTCACAGGCGGCCTCAACCACGTCTCACAAATCTCGACAAGCTTGAACCGCCTGCTGAGCGATAACAACCCGCTCTGTTGAGGAGCGCAACTTGAGGTGAAGGCCGATGAAAGATCCCAGCGCGCCGAGTAATTCGTCATATGTAGTTACTGGCTGTATCCAATCGGTAATCCGATTTTCTAGATTTTGAGACATTTCATGAAGAAATGGGTTTGTGGGAAAATAATTAAGAAGGCTGGTTTGAAAAAAATGATAATTAGACCAAGGCACCCCGAGTATGGGGAATTCCTAGACCGATGTCCCAAGTGATTCTCGGAATCCGAGCCTGGGATTCGATCCTCCAAAGATCTGCATGCATACAGATCATACCATTTCTCCTAGTATTTTCCGACATATTGCTTTTAGACGGAGAAATTCGTTTGTGTACCTATTCGCTCTAGAGAATGAAACGTGCCTTGGAACCGTGTATAGGTTCAAAGGAATGAAATGAAAACAAGAGATCTGAGAAGCCAACAAACACGAAAATTGAAAAAAGCATTTTGTGCCCACCCTATCCAGAACCTGACGTACTTCCGGTGAAGGACTTTGAGCTTACTAGTGCGATTATGCCTATCATGGATGGCACCTTCTCGGACGGCTTCCTGGCGGGACCCAGGTTCTTGCGTCGCGAGCCGCATCTTTCGCTTGCTAACTCGGAACTCTGAAGATCCATTTCCATATTTCAGGATTGAAATTGGGCCCTGAATTAGATTGACAACGCAGGGTAACAACAAACAAAACAAATACCTCATCTATTGTAATTGTGATCCTCCCGTGGGACCTTTGATACTTCACCATCCATGGGGGATTGTCCCTGTATTTGAAATTGCTAACAGACAAAACCCTTCCTAACAATAGCCAGGGTTACTAGATTTGTGGCACATACTGTACCCTGGTAGGCAGCCTATCCGTCCTAGGAGTAATACGCAGGATGAATGGAGCGATTTTCCGGCCTGTTGATGGGTATGCTCACTCCCAAGAACACTAATACCCACTCCCATGAATCCTATGGCTCAAAGCTAACTACTGGATACTACCAGAAGCCTATGACAGGCCCAGAATATACTCTTCATACCACAGCGGTGTCCGACCATTATTATCCCTCGAATCTGCCTCCACATCATCTCACTCCACTAGCAGCTTCACCACCGTCTCATGCCCACGCCAAGCTGCGCGCAACAGTGGTGTGTGTCGGTTGTTATTTTCCGGGCCTGCTTGAGTACTGTTTTTTGCTAGCAGCAGATTTATTGGTCTGCCTTCAGCCGCTTCTGCGAAGAGGTGGAAAATCATGTTCCCTTGTTCATCCCAACTTCCCTTGACGTGACCTTGCAACCTGGTGTACCGCCACTAAACTCACGGTGACCTGATTCTCTTTTTTGTTTGTTTCAGGGCGAATTCCCTATTTTTTAGTGGGTATTGAAGTGAGAGTTTGATAATGCATCTATTTTTTAGTTCCTACTGTACCATTCGCATAATCCACAACAGTTATCTTTGAGAGATCAAACCGTTCTGAGTTCATTGGTACCATCTTCACAAAACAGCCTCGGTTTTCCGAAGCCTCCCGCCGAGATCTGCATGACCTACCTGAGCGCCGGGTCAGCCGAGGCTTCACCGCAGTTTTCAAGCCTTCATACTGAGTCTATCTACTATGCGCAGCACACAGTACAGCTACCTGCATAAGAGCCCTCAGTATTCTGTCATTACAAGATAATCAATGAATACACAGTCATCTTGACTCCAGTTCTTGACATCATTACTTCCACTATCCTGTAGCCTCAAAGAAGTTATTTTAGCTACGTTAGTTCGCTAATTACAAAATATTTAGGAGAATCGAACTCAGACTAAACTCAAAGAAATGATCCCCCTCTCAGCTCCAGCTTTCCGAAACGGAGTCCCTAGGCCAACCGAGTTCTGGCTTCGAGTTCTTGCTTCAGTTGGAATGAAGCGCCTGCATAGTCATTAGGCAACTAGTTATACTGCATCAGGTTGGCTGAACTTTGATTGATTGATTGATTGATTGATTGAGCCAACCGAGTTGTAGAACTCCTTGGGTCCTAAGACTTAAGTCCTAGAAGCGCGGTTGGTATAGCACAAAAGACCTGCTACTCAAATATGGGGATGAATACCTATAATTTGCCATTGGTGAGAGGGGCTTTCTTTGAATTTGTTATGCGATGTAGGGTGACCGAAGGCCTCAGTGGCCCGTGGCAAGGGAATGACTACCCTCGGTGGCAGACCGTGCATACCAGATACTGATCAATTGTTGCAAGGCCGGAAATGACCGCGATGAGAAGAACAGGTAAGCCAGGGGCAAAGCGGGTGTAGGTAGAGGGCTGTCGCTCGAGGGGCACAGTGGTGGGTCAGGTCACTCTTGCATCAGCATCAGCCAATTGCATAGCCAGGTCTAGGACCTGCAAGCAGGCTGATGCATCTCAACAGTCAAAACCATAGTCATGGGGTCCGGTCACTCGTCCACCAGCGTCAGCTAATTGCATAGCCAAGATCTAGAATGCGGCAACACGCTAATGTATGTCGACGTTCAAAACGATGGTCATGGGGTCAGGTCACTCTTGCATCAGCATCAGCCAATTGCATAGGCATATATAGGATCCGGCCGCAGGCTGATGCATCTCGACCCTCGAGGGCCATAGTCATGGGGTCGGGTTACTCTGGCATTAGCGACAGCTAATGCCATAGCCAAGATCTGGGATGCGACAACACGCTAATGCATCTCGACACTTGGGGGCAATGTGCTGGAACTAGACAAAACTGACTCACGTCGTATGACCATTAGGTTTCAAAACTCTCTGTCATAATCGCTAGTATTATCCGTCCTTTATTTCTTTGTACATGTACTTAAAGGAAGCAGTGAGCTTGTTTATACTGCAGCTTTGCTATCCTTCCAACACTTAAGTTATTGCAGCTGTGCTAGCAGGTACAGTACGAGGCACAATGGTCAGTGTGTCCAACAGCGCTGGTAACAGTGTTACTCGACCAGATAACTATATTGGGGTAGCCGCTCTAGCTACTCCTGCTGTCAACCTTGTGAGCCCCACTAGCGGCCCTGCTGCTGGCGGAAATACTGTAGCCATCATCGGCTCTGGCTTCACAAACACCACGGCTGTGACCTTCGGCTCAACTGCTGCCACCTCTTTCACTGTGATTACCGCCATACTGATAAATGCCGTCGTCCCCCCAGGCCCAAGCGCTGGCGGTAGTGTCGCTGTCCGTGTCACTAGTCCTGGTGGTACCAGTGGCCCTGGGATCAACTATACCTATATAGCTGCTCCCGTCGTCACCAGTGTGAGCCCCACTAGCGGCCCAACTGCTGGCGGAAATACTATAGCCATCATCGGATCTGGCTTCACAACCACCACGGCTGTGACCTTCGGCTCAACTGCTGCCACCTCTTTCACTGTGATCTCCGCCATACTGATAAATGCCGTCGTCCCCCCAGGCCCAAGCGCTGGCGGTAGTGTCGCTGTCCGTGTCACTGGTCCTGGTGGTACCAGTGGCCCTGGGATCAACTATACCTATATAGCTGCTCCCATCGTTACTAGTGTGAGCCCTACTAGCGGCCCTGCTGCTGGCGGAAATACTGTAGCCATCATCGGCTCTGGTTTTACAAATACTACGGCTGTGACATTTGGCTCAACTGCTGCCACCTCTTTCACTGTGGTCTCCGCCACACTGATAAATGCGGTCGTCCCCCCAGGCCCTAGTGGTGGCGGCAGTGTCACTGTCCTTGTCACTACACCTGGTGGTATCAGTAGCGCTGGGATCACCTATACCTATATAGCTGCTCCCGTCGTCACTATTGTGAACCCCACTAGTGGCCCTGCTGCTGGAGGAAATACTGTAGCCATCATCGGCTCTGGTTTTACAAACACCACGGCTGTGACCTTCGGCTCAACTGCTGCCACCTCTTTCACTGTGATCACCGCCATACTGATAACTGCGGTTGTCCCCCCAGGCCCAAGCGCTGGCGGTAGTGTCGCTGTCCGTGTCACTGGTCCTGGTGGTACGAGTGGCCCTGGGATCAACTATACCTATACAGCTGCTCCCGTCATCGTCACCAGTGTGAACCCCACTAGCGGCCCTGCTGCTGGCGGAAATACTGTAGCCATCATCGGCTCTGGTTTCACAAATACTACGGCTGTGACATTTGGCTCAACTGCTGCCACCTCTTTCACTGTGGTCTCCGCCACACTGATAAATGCGGTCGTCCCCCCAGGTCCTAGTGGTGGTGGCAGTGTCACTATCCTTGTCACTACACCTAGTGGTACCAGTGGCCCTGGGATCAACTATACCTATATAGCTGCTCCCATCGTTACCAGTGTGAGCCCCACTAGCGGCCCTGCTGCTGGCGGAAATACTGTAGCCATCATCGGCTCTGGCTTCACAAATACCACGGCTGTGACCTTTGGCTCAACTGCTGCCACCTCTTTCACTGTGATCTCCGCCACACTGATAAATGCGGTCGTCCCCCCAGGCCCTAGTGGTGGCGGCAGTGTCACTATCCTTGTCACTACCCCTGGTGGTACCAATGCCCCTGGAACTACTTATACTTATACCGCCACTTCAACCCCTACCATCACAGCGCTTACCCCAGCGTCCGGGCCAGTATCAGGTGGGAATACTGTCACTATCATAGGCTCAAGCCTCAACGGTGCCACAGCAGTTACATTTGCTGGTACTCCAGCCAGCTCTTTTACCGTTTTATCACCCACTCAAGTGAATGCCGTAGCTCCAGCCGGCGTTGCTGGGACTGCCTCTGTGGTCGTCACAACACCTGTTGGCTCTAGTACAGGATTCAATTATACTTACATTGCTGCACCTGCACCTACAGCTGCCTTTCCAACTGCAGGTGTTACAGCTGGCGGCACCACTGTTGCTATCACTGGCACTAATCTCGCCGGTACCACCGGCGTGAATTTCGGAACGACCCCTGCGGTTAGCTTTACAGTTGTTGATGATACTGAAGTGGATGCCGTCACACCTACGCACCCTGTTGGTACAGTCCCAATTAATATTACCACCCCAGGCGGCACAAATAGCTCGCTTAGCTTCAGCTTCCAGTCACCGCCAGTGATTAGTTCCATCATTCCTACTTCTGGACCAACGGCTGGGGGGACTGTTGTGACTATCACTGGGGCAGGGCTGATCAATACCCTTGATGTATACTTTGGGACAATCGCAGCAACCACCTTTACAGTTATCTCTGACAACACGGTAACTGCAACCTCCCCTGCGGCTTCAGCAGGGGCTACTGCTGTGACAGTTGACACCGCGTCTGCCACCAGTAACGGTGCCATATTCCAATATGTTGCCGCACCGACCCTTACCAGCTTGTCGCCTACTAGTGGAGCTATTGCGGGCGGCAATAATGTGACTCTTATTGGGACGGGTTTCACGACAGCCACTGATGTGATCTTTGGCGCTAACCCAGCTGTGTTCACTGTTCTCAGTGACAGCTCAATCAGTGCAGTTGCACCTTCCGGCATTGGAGCCGTTTCGGTCACGGTTGTGAGCCCTGGCGGTACTAGTGGTGCTCAGACGTACACTTACTCTTAAAGCGCTATGTTGACCAATCAATAACTAACTGGTGATGGACGCAATATGTAGCTATTGTTTATTTGTGGGTCCATTTTCCTTTGTTGTGGTGGTACAATCGTGATTGATCCTGACAATGAAAAGAAGACGAATGAAGCCATGACTGTCCTTGACTTAGCGTCTGATATTAGAAACTACTTCACAAGCTCTCCGCAGTGCTACCGGTGAGCCGGCATCCCTTCACAGCAGAAAGTTGGCCCCGCGTTCAGAAACCTGGCCCTTCGGCTGGGAGGTCGTGGAGAATGTAAACTGTCTGTGCTCGCATTTTCAGATTCACCTTCATGCGGAATATTCCTTGAAGTAGTTTTGCGCGGCGACATATGTGTTCTACGTGTCATAGTTTCAAACATTGGAATAGACTCTCGTTAAGCTAGATCATCGATTTACCCTATATCCTTCCCCCATAACTATGCGGGTGACTAAAGCCGTTGTGTTAATGCTTTCATTTTGATATTTTGCTCAGGCTATTCTCCAGAGAATAGATGCCAAGATCCAGAGAATGACACTGCTTCTTGCGTCGATATTCCTGACCTTCACATCTCAGGCTTTCTTGACGCCGCTGTCATAGAATATAGTATCTGGCAGCAGTCCCGTCTAGGTTATGAGGAACTGAAAGCCGAGGTAAAAAAGGCGTGTGATGTCGCCCTGGATGATGGGTTAGATATGGCCCAGATTGATGAGGACAAAGACCTGATTACTTCATGAAGCGCGGTGTCAAGTGGGGTATTGCTCGGCGGTTTGTGAAGGACATTAGGTTTTGGGTTGAAATCTACAATGGTTGTGTAGATATAACAGGGAATGCCTAATACGAGGACTGGTGATGAAGGTCTGTTCTTTTAGGCGTCTATGTAATTTGATGTATATTTGGCACAAAGAGTAGAGTTCTTCGATCATCAGACCTGCATCTAGTAAATGACCTTCCGCGCTAGATACCCTTGAACCAATCACGGATGACTGGCACATGTATTATATGGTGTAAAGGCTGAGAAGCAAAATGGAGGCCAACTAGCAAATCGTCCAGGTACATTGTTAAGGGCTGTAATTATGGGCGCCGGGGAAGCTGCATAGGTATAGTTGGTGCCAGCGGCACTGGTACCACCTGTAGCAGTGACTCGGACAGAGATACTGTCGCCGTCGGTAGGGCCTGGAGGAGCAACGGCATTGATCACTGTGGCAGAGAGCACAGTAAATGAGGTGGCAGAAGTTGAGCCGAACGTCACAGCCGTCCCATTTGTAAAACCAGAGCCAATGATGGACACAGTATTTCTGCCGGCAGTAGAGCCAGTAGTGGGATTTACAATGCTAACAGCCGGCGTAGCCAGAGCAGCTACCCCGCTGGAGGTATATGGCAGAGTGTCTCTCATACCAGATCCGCTGGTCACCCTAAGCATGGTGCCTCCTGTTGCATCTGCTATAAAGACTGCAGCGGCCTTAGTGTTGAATATGAATGGCAAACTGGAAGGCAAATAAACCCACCACTCTTCGAAGTTTAGGAGGAATAAACCTAGCGGAATTTGTCCCTTTGAGTACACGTAAGATAAACAAGGGATAGACAACCATGGACAGGAAGAACAGAGTGCTGTGTACGTTGATATTCATGCGACATCAGCCAGTCTGGCCTAGTTCGATGCCTTTGCCCTCGACTGTCGAGGTGCATTTGCGTGTT
This sequence comes from Penicillium sp. E22, assembly GCA_035048945.1. Taxonomy (NCBI): domain Eukaryota; kingdom Fungi; phylum Ascomycota; class Eurotiomycetes; order Eurotiales; family Aspergillaceae; genus Penicillium; species Penicillium sp. E22. Next base: position 16,191 of record JASJUN010000397.1, read on the forward strand.
GCCTCATCCTAGTTCTTGGCGACGCCTTCGCTGACGCCGCGGCACATGAGTGACTGACCAAATATCTATGGCACCGAGTGGTGATAGTCAAAGCCATGGGACCATTTTACTCCTACGTCCCCGTGAGATGGCAAAGCCGGATTGGGGAGGCCGCAGCCGTCTGATGCATCTCGTCCCTCGGTGCGATAGTCATGGGGCCATTTTACCTTCACATCCGCGTGAGATGGCAAAGCCATAGTAGGGAGGCCGCAGCTAGCTGATGCATCTCGATACTCGATGCGATAGTCATGGGGCCATTTTACTTTCACATCCGCGTGAGATGGCAAAGCCAGAGTGGGGAGGCCGCAGCTGGCTGATGCATCTCGTTACTCGAATACCACCTCATGGCCAAACAGGCTTACACGTTATACATGTTTACTGTCACTGCTCCTTGCCACTACCGCCTTGTTGTTCCTATCCCTATGTGTTTCCCGTGTATTAAAAGGCGTGGATTTCCTCGGGTTTTTCTTTTCACTCAACTTCAGAGAGCAGTGAGCTTGTTTACACTAAATCAATCCAATTCCGATTAAGCTTAACGCTTGAGTATTCTGATCAACAATGTCTGCGCCTACTATCACTAGAATCAGTCCTACTTCCGGCCCAACTACCGGTGGCACAACTGTCCTGATCACTGGTAACAATCTTGCCGCCCCCACAGCAGTTACGTTTGGCGGCATTGCTGCTACTGTCAACTCAAGCACCAGCACATCAATCTCTGTCACCAGCCCAGGACATAGTGTTGGTGCAGCCAGGGTTGTGGTAACCACTGGAAGTGGTACCAGCACTCAGCCAGTGAATTTCAATTATATCACCATTGCTGCTCCTGTTATTACTTCGCTTTCTCCAACTAGCGGGCCGGTATCAGGCGGGAACACTGTTACGATCAATGGCACCAATATCCTTTATGCTACTGGTGTCACCTTTGGTGTTACCCCTGCTAGCAGCTTTGCTATCCTTTCCAACACTCAAGTTGCTGCAGTTGCGCCGGCAGGTACCGCAGGGCCCACGACAGTCAGTGTCACTAATGGAGCAGGGGCCAGCGGCACTCTACCTTACACCTATAATGGGGTGACTGCTCCTGTTGTCACTAGTGTGAGCCCCACTAGCGGCCCTGCTTCCGGCGGAAATACTGTAGCCATCAGTGGCTCTGGTTTCACATTTGCCACAGCTGTGACCTTTGGTGCAACTCCTGCCACCTCGTTCACTGTGGTCTCTAGTACGGCGATAAATGCGGTTATTCCACCAGGTCCTAGCGCCGGCGGTGCTGTCGATGTCCTTGTCACTGGACCAGGTGGTACTAGTGCTACTGGCACTACCTATACCTATGCAGCTGCCCCGACGCCTACCATCACAACGTTGACCCCAGCATCCGGGTCACTGTCAGGGGGGAATACTGTCACCATCACTGGCTCAAACCTCAATGGCGCCACAGTAGTTACATTTGCTGGTATTCCCGCCGGTTCTTTCACCATTTTATCACCCACTCAAGTCAATGCCGTAGCTCCAGCCGGCGTTGCTGGGACTGCCTCTGTGGTCGTCACAACACCTGTTGGTTCTAGTACAGGGTTCGATTACACTTACATTGCTGCGCCTGCACCGGCAGGAATTTTCTCTAGTGCAGGCGCCACAGCTGGCGGCGATAGTGTCACCATCACTGGTACTAGCCTCACCGGCACCACTGGTGTGAAGTTCGGAACCACCCCTGCGGCTAGCTTTACAGTCGTTAGTGACACTGAAGTTGATGCGGTGACACCTGCCCACGTTGTTGGCACGGTTCCAGTCAATATTACCACTCCAGGCGGCACAAATAGCTCGCTTAGCTTCAGCTTCCAGTCACCGCCAGTGATTAGTTCCATCATTCCTACTTCTGGACCAACGGCTGGGGGGACTGTTGTGACTATCACTGGGGCAGGGCTGATCAATACCCTTGACGTGTTCTTTGGAACAACCGCAGCAACCGCCTTTACGGTCATATCCGATACCACGGTAAATGCAACCTCCCCTGCTGCAACAGCAGGGGCTACTACTGTGACAGTTGACACCGCTTCTGCCACCAGTAACGGTGCCATATTCCAATATGTTGCCGCACCGACCCTTACCAGCTTGTCGCCTACTAGTGGAGCTATTGCGGGCGGCAATAATGTGACTCTTGCTGGAACGGGGTTCACGTCAGCCACTGATGTGTTCTTTGGCGCTAACCCAGCTGTGTTCACTATTCTCAGTGACAGCTCAATCAGTGCAGTTGCACCTTCCGGCATTGGAGCCGTTTCGGTCACGGCTGTGAGCCCTGGAGGTACTAGTGGTGCCCAGACGTACACTTACACCTAAAGCATTCTGTAGGCGCATCAATAACTAAATAGTTATGGACGCAATGTTGAGCTTTTGTTTGTTGTCAAAACTGGAACGAGATAATTTGACTAAGCAAACCCTCATGCAGAAGGATGTCATTTCTTATATCAGCATATTGTTATACAAATTGCCTGTGCATTGTTAGTTAGTTTACAATTCAGAATTGTTCCCACCCGATTGGCTGTTATAGAACAAATAAATTAGGAGAGCCTTTGTACCGAAAAGTTACAATAATCTCTATTTCGATAGATGTCTAGTATAGAATATATCCCTGAGTTCCAGACTTATACTTACAGTAGGCTGCGGCGGTCGTACGACTTGGATATCAGGTTTAACCCTACGACTATTTTACGATATCTATCAGAAATCCAACTTATCTAAAAGATATCCGCATCAGCATGAATCCCTCCAATATATCCTCTCACAGACTACCAAGTGATACCCGGCCGTCCTTTTGCACACAATATGTGGCGGTCTATCTCAAGTTGGCAGTATGTCGAGTCGCCTACGAGCCGAACCGATGTGGAGACTCCGTAACTTAGTTACCGTATGGCTGGCTTTGTCACCAGCCAATTATTTGTTACCTGGGGTTTACGCCATATAGTAGCCGAGGGGTCGCTCATATCATCCGTCCATTCAATAGCTCACAATCTTGCGCGGGGCATCGGGAAGCCTCGCGGGGGGGTTCGCGGTCGGTCCGCAGTTAGTTCCCGCAAGGCAACCCCTGGCTAATTATATGAATCCACTATTTACGCCACACAATAGCTATACGGACGCTTATATTATCCGACCAATCTAAATGGGTTCCGGTTTTAGAGGCGCGGAGTCGAGGAAACAGAAGAGAGTTTTAAGAAATCAATCGACCTACCTACTTTTAAGATCGAGCTTATAGCTGTAAATACACAAATTACCCTAAACATATCCTCCCCAAGGGGCAACCCCCTCGCAAGAAAATTAGGCGATACCAGAACAATTTTCAATATGAGACAGCGCCTACCGATTCTCATACAGGGCTAGTATTATAGTATGCTAGCCCTAATAGTTACGCCAACCATATAAGGAGGTATAGAGAATGCGGAGGAGGTGCCTATGCACCACTATAACCACCTGTTGATACATCACCTCGCTTACCTGCTTGCATACGCACGGAGGGACCCCGCCGAAAAAGAGGGGCCGGATCCTCTTAGGAAGACCAGCGATTAGTCTGAATATTATCATACCCATATCAGGCACATCTCACATTCTTCACTCGTATCCATATCATACCAGGACGCCCCCAGGGGACTGTCCTAACATGAACATGGTTATGAACACTCGAAGAGCTACAAGTAAATCAGAGTCTTTATCAACCTCCGTACACGAACCTGCTTGAGACAGTAGCGTTATCTCGCGTGTCAGAACCGAAAAGTAGGATCTAATTGAGGGTTGCAGGATAATGCTACAGAGCTTGACTCCCTGCTTATTTCGGTATTAGGCTACCGTTATGGTGCAGCTGTGATGGTCCGTGATGGGGATGGGCGTCGGTCAATCGCACCCCAGCGCACCTCTGTCAGAAATCGCAACAAGGCTCGCAGTGCTAATTGTCAGAACTGTGCCCTTGAGGGTCTTCCATATGCCGTTTGCACAGGATCGATTGATCCGACATTGTCTCCTTTTAAGGGGGCGCAGCTTGTTGTACATAGAAACCCACCAGTGTTAGTTTGATTCAATCCGGCAACTCTTGCCATGGCCCTCAGGAAACTAGGACATAAAGAAGCGGGCCCGCAAATCGGTGGTTACGGTGACACAAAAAGGATCTTTGGATTAGCCGGGGAACACTGTTCGATAAGCCTATGTACTGTACCTATAGAGTTATTTTCTGGCATTTTTACCTGTTTTTTCACTCTTAGAATAGCAAGACTAACTTACGCTTCTGGAACAAATTTTGTACCAAGCACCTATGACTGACAGGACGGCAGGTCCGTGAGAATGATTCTTTTCCCCTGGCTCTCCCTCCATTGACACTCTCATCGTATTTCTGCTGACAGCAGCGCTGGAAACCGAAGTTGTCCATGAACAGAGAGGAACCATTCAATTTCTCTGGTCCGTTCCATTTTTCTGAAAGCATCTGCAGATTCCATTGTCTTCTATATTTATGTCTAGTTTGACCTCTTGTCATGCCTCCACGATCCTCGAAATTTATGCTGTACGAATGCCTCCTCTGGAACCGATCCGTCATTTGTACTGTTGGAATGTGACTGGCCCATCCCAAACCCATCGATTGGCAGTATCAAGATATCCCCCACAAGCCTCGGTTCCGTCAATCCACTCAAGTTGCTCAACGACATAATATCCGGCTCATACTGCTGCAATTGTCGGAAGACGCCATCTGTCCAAGCAGATGGTCCAGTCAATTTCATGACTTCCGATGAACTGACATGGAGGTCCGAGAATGTTGTTTTTCTTGCAGTTGTGAAGTTTTTCAGGGTGGTCACAACCCAATCTAGCATGTAGCTGAAGAGGGGATGCCCAGGAGTTGCAGCAATGGTCCACTGGCAAAATTGCATATCGGGATGAACCTCGCCCCAGTTAGGCCCATCAAGGCGATCGAATTCAATCCCTAGAACAACTCGAGCGTGTTTCTAATATTTTTCAGGTACCCACAAATCAATGGACTTCAAATTAACGGTATCGAGATCCGAATAGACACCGCCTTTGACTGATAAAATCAGGTACCTCAGCAGGTCTGACTTCATTCCGGTGTTCTTGAGCTCTTTGAAGATTATCAACAAAGTTGGATTTTCCTAAAAGTGCTGGCGCACGAGTGCTTCTACTCCTTCGTCTCCAACCAAGGTATATTCGAAGTCGCGGTTATAAGCCAGCCAAGAGACGACATCTAATAGTTGCTTAGGGTTGACTTCAAAATTGTTTGTGCTAAAATCCGGCGGGCTGAGATATATTTGCCATATATTTCGTGGAAATAAAGAGGCCCAGGCCTGAGTTGGAAGGACTTGGTTCGTTTCGTTATTAGTGCTTGACTCGGTCGGAGGATCGAGATGATACTAGAGGGAATAACGAAGTAGGGCGGCCACCATAAGCAGCCACAAGACAATCAATAGCCCGACTTTTAGCACATGCTTCTAAAGCCTCGAAAACCGGAAAATGCTTTCAAGGCGCACCACAAAAGATCGGAATAATGAGGTGAATCGTTCTAACCGCTCTTTGAACATCTTGCCGAATCGATGCAGAATGAGTGTCATAGAGAGCAAGGTCGAAAGATATATCAAAGATCACATACAGGTTTGTTGCGGCTTTTATCTATATTTGCAGACTAGGCCTACCGCAGAATTTAGTATACCTACGCTTCGCGGGAGACTTCTTTCCACAGCCCCGATGTGGTTCCTTTTCCAATAACAGTGTAGCCATATTCAACACAAGTAAGTTTAAACGGCGTATGCCCCGCAACCGCCAAGAGGTGTGCATCGGTCAATGTTTTCGTCCAGTTGCCCGTTAAGTAAACGGGGATTGTCTTTACTTCGATGATAGAGCATCACATTTAGACAGCAGTCATCTAACACACCGCCAGACTAGAATCCGAGTAAACATCGTTGGGTGCAAAATTGCGCATCGTGATACCGGGCCTGGTTGCCTTGATTATTTCCCGCGTCCCGTTAACGACCTACTCGTTAGGCAGATAGGGAGGATGTAACTTGGCTGAAGCCCCGTTTACGGCCAATTGCTTGGTTCGAATCGGAGCCTAATGAGTCTAGCGACTGCGAGCGACGCTGTACAGCCGAGGGTGCACATCTGGTCTGAGATCTTATAGGCACTCGGTGAGCCACTACCTTAGGAGAATCCGGTGGAGACGATAGCGGTTCATAAGCTGAACCGGAATCAAGACTCGTGTACTTTAAGGTTATGCTATCGGAGTGGGGAAGAGTCTACAGCAGTTATGCTTTAGGAATCTAGGAATGAGTGTGGTCAAAACTAGTCGTCTAAAGAGGAAGCTCTGGTCGTGCGGAATTTCGTCATTCTTGGCCACGTGCAGGTGAGCGAAAGGCCATCAAATATAGGCAGAGCGTTCTTACAACAGAAGTCTTCGGTTACCTTTTTCCAATGAACTTCAAGAAGACAGCTTACAAGGACATCTTCTACATCCCCGAATGAGAACCGAGTTAAGTTATTAACTAACTCATGGCTTTAATTAAGGTCGTTCATCCATCGGTCGATGGTATTTAGATCTCATTATCCATTAGCAAATTTTAGATATGGGTATTGCTTGGTTGTAGAGATGATTTTATATTCGATGGCGCCGAGAGAACGATCGTATCCTCGACGTAGAAGCAGGTGGCGGACCGTCGTACCCCGCTAACCCTGTGCGTCTGATGAATTCAATCACTTGATTGTGTACTTGCTATCAACGTAAGCTAGTTAATATTATATATCGTCAGATGGAGATCAGTCCTTCCTTCCAGTTTAGTTAGCATTAGCACAAGCCCGTCGCACTACTAATTCCCTGGACTAGAGATGGGCTCGTCAGCTCTGTCCTTGGTATCTATCACTAGAGAAGATAAGCAGTAGACAACAGGCCGCGATGAAAAGACTGCTATTATAATACCGTATTGCACTTAGAGAACCGATCGCCGTGAACATATCAATTAAAATCTCTTTCTATAAACTAGCTGAACCCTAGAAGCCTCGCATATAAACCTTGATATGCCCATGCTTACGTTCCTTGGCGATAGCATACGCCGTCTGGCCATTTAAATCTTTCAGTCGCTTTTTCACACCACGCCGATTGGCTAATAACTGTACAACCTCAAAATGCCCACTAGCCGCACTCCGACCGATGGATCCCAGCGATACTTGAGCTCCAAGTAGGCCAGCGAGCGCGTGCTCGAAGAGGCGAACCGGAAAGCCGACCTCCCCGTCTGGATACATCGCCCTTCCAGCGTCACGGGCGAGGGATCATCCCGCTTGGACTTGATGGACAATCTCTTCGAGTTTTCTAGGAAACGACGTGCGGTTCCCCTGCCCGAGAAGTCCTCGTGGCAGGGCTATCTCGACTTTGTGCCTGTGGAGCAGGTGGCTCGGGATATTGTACGCGAGGTCCTGGCGCCTAGGCATCCCTCTTCCTTGAATCTGGTACGGTACCTTCACCATTTCGGGAAGCAGATCCCACTACATGGAATACAACGATACGTGAAGAAGGGTACGGGTGCGTCGTATCGGGCATTACCCATGGGGGAGTGGCTGAAGGAGGCCCAGGAGGGGTCGAGTATCTTGGTCAGATGGATAGCCCTGACGTCAAAGTGGTGTTCCCGCGGTGGGTGGCACGTCCAATACCTACTTCGGGAGGGCTGACGCGGCAAGGTTCTTGGGTGTCTAAGGGGGTAGCTATGTTACTGGCGTGGTAATCGGGGTAGAGAGATTGGTTCTATTGATTTTTGTATGCTCCCATTGATACGGATGAATACACGAGTTTGAATGCTGGAGCATTCTCTCTGATACATCACATCTCCAAGAAAGTTCCAAGACGTGGAATTGGCCGTTGATTTCAGCGGTGGGCTTCGCATTCTAGTCAATGCTCAGCCATAGTGACAAGATTACCATCACGGAGTGTTCGAGGTCTAGTTGTAGGTGTGTGTATGTATCTCGGCTAGACCGTAAATTTACCATATACTCGTATTGGTCTAGTCACACGAGACATGCTCGTTCGCGACGATGTACGGGGACTGTTGAGGTGGAATATGCATGGCAAAGTGCAAGTTTCATTGAGTGTATCTTACAAGAAAGTGACCTGCTACGACATAACCGGGACAGAACTCCTGGCGGAACATTGTTCATCTGAAGGCTCAGATGACCTTCCTCAGCAGGGAAATGGGCCCAGCGGGAAATGGTCGATTGATAGGTAGGGGGAAGAATGATTGGATTACTCCGTACATGAGCATGGTTTGTTGTGTTATCCAGCTGTCTGTCTTCCGACCCCGATTGTCACCTCCGAGTGGTCGTGGTTGCCTTCGGCTTACATTCGGCGTCGGACACCGGGTGCAAGGCAATCTTAGTCAGATGATCGCGCGTGTTGTGGGCATACCCTTTACTCCAGTCATAGCCGATCGCATAGGCGAAGATACTGCCGTCGAGGTTAAAGGCAGTGGAGGTGATGCTGTGTCCGACGGCAGGGAACGACTTGAGCCGATGGTGGGCGTCTTTGTCCCAGAAACAGTAGGTGCCATCAGAGCCGGCAGTGCTGAAGGTGTGGTAGCGTGGATGGAAGGACACAGCATTGACCGCATAGACCAGTTGGTTCTTGGGGTCGTTGTCTTTGGGGGTGCGTTGACATCGGAAGGTGAAGTTTGATCTGCGGGTCATATCTCCATCAGGGCAATTCTTTCTCCCTGGAAATTAATATATCCGGGATACTGGATGGGCGCGGGTTAATTACTCACTGCTTTTTGGCGTCGTCAATATAGTTGACGCCGCATCGACCTTCAATGCTGCCGACCGCAAAGCCGGACCCGTCGGGGATCCAGCAGATGGTCCTCGTCTGATGCTTCAACGGGCTCTGTAGGGTTTTGAAGACGGTGGTGGGCTGGTTAAGATTGACGAGGCTGATCTGGCGATCGGCTAAGGCGACCAGCAATTGGCCCTGGCTGATCTCCGTGGCGTACACTCGCTCGGGACATTCCAGGACGCCAAGCGGGGTGGACTGGCGCAGATCCCAGTACTTGACAGTGCGATCCCACGACCCGGTGACGACGATCGGCGCCTGGCTGTTAGGGATTTGGACCATGCGCACGCTGCGCACGGGGGCGTCATGCTGGGCTACCTGTTGGGCCTGAGCCGTGGTGGGGTTGCCGCTGGCTAGATCCACGAGACGCGCCGACCCGTCAGCCCCCGCGCCCACAACCTTGGAGCCGTCGGGCGACCAGGCGCAACTTAGGACGGGCCCGCCGAAGGAGAACATCGCCTTGCCTTCGCCCTTAACCGAGCGCGTCACATCGTAAATCCGTACAGTGTGGTCCCAGGACGCTACGGCGAGATGGTTGTCGACAGGCGACCAGGCCAGTTCGGAGATACTGTCCTCGGGGGGATGGTCGAGGATAGCATCTTGGGAGATATCGCCTTGGTTAGTGGTATTCTGGACAGTGAAGGCCATGTCGAGGATGCGTATTTCGTAAGAAAAGGTCGTATGGAAGGGAAATATGTACTCCGTAGATATCGTATTCCCAACGAAGAGCAGAAAAGAATGAGGCCTGGAGAGTACAGAATAACGGCCCCCAATCTCACTCACAACAGAGTCCGTTCGATGGATGACAGGCCATTTATCAATTTATTAATAAATTCAGACATTGGGGCAACATCGAATCAACCCATACCCGGATAGGCTAGCCAGTACGCCTCTCTTCCCTCTAGACCGAACGGAGTCATCCCCACACCTTTTCTTTGTGGTTTGAGACAACGTTCCCTGCTTAGCGTGTATAATGGATCCATCCAGACCCTCACTCCATCTGCCCAGGTGACTAAGGCGACTTCCCCTACAATGTCTGTTTCTTTGTCTTCTCCGACTCCGACCGAACAAGACGACGGACAATATCCGATCCGAAGATGGAGAGCCACACCACGTATACCGACAATAAGGAAAGCTCACCAGCGATACCACCTATAATAATAACGTTAAAATGAACGGATTTGAGCACAAAGGACGGCGATTTAACCTATATCGCCATTTTGGCGGCTCATCGATCCAGCGGGTCGCCCAATGATTATCCCAGTGTCTCCAACTCCCAGTCCCAGTGATGGCGATACGAACCACTCCCTCGCACCGGAGCTGGACCTGCCCACCATGCCCATTGCCGTCATTGGCATGGCCTGTCGATTTCCTGGGGATGCCACTAGCCCCGAAAAGCTGTGGGAACTTTGTGCCAACGCTCGCAGTGCCTGGTCCCACATTCCCTCGAGTCGCTTCAACCAGGCGGCCTGGTGTCAGCCAGACAAAGAGCACCTCGGGACGGTTTTCATCTTTCCACCCCGTCTATATCCATTCCGGGTTCAATAAGTGGTCCAACGAGTGTCTATTTTGGTTTTTCTACAGTCGTACGTGAAAGGAGCACACTTTATCACCCAATATGCCTCCCAATTTGATGCGTCGTTTTTCAACCTCTCCTCCGAAACGGCTAGTGTAAGGGCCCCACCCGCGCAATCAAGACGATACCGATGACTCGGTCCAAATCCGAGGGACCACTGTTTGGAGCCAGTGTTGTAGGGCAGCGCCAACATGGTCAAACTTTTTGGTGGAGGTATACGGAGGGAGAAACGAGGAGAGCGCAAAGTAATACGCCAGTCGGTTGACCAGTCTGAAGAATTGGAGTGTTAAGGGTAATCTTCATCAAAATGAAACTGAGTTGGCTCACTTACAGAATTGTCGTGGCGATCAAGGGAGTCACTCAGAGGATCTTCAGGGCCAGACTGCCGGCTGCAACGAGTTCAACGCCCATTTTAGTGCTGCTTGTTTCTTGATCAAGGGGATATTGGTTAATTTTATGGTCACTCGGAGCAGAAGAAAAGGGAACAAAAACGAATATGTACTCATATAGAGCCTGGGCCTGGCTTGCTACTGGCCTCCGTCGGATTCGCAGTCGGTCGACCATCGGACATGCGATTTTGCCCCAAGTTCAAACACCATACATAACATAAACGGAAGATAGTTTCGCTCACTCTCCTTTCCTCTCTGTCCTCCCTGCTCTCAGTCGAAATGCATCGCTTTTTTAAATTCAATTTCTTCAACTTCGAGTTTATCCGCATTCTCTCCGCCGCCCCATATGGCGGCGCCGAGATCTGGGAATGCCCCGTGGCGGCCAGTGATATCGCCAACGACGACCCCGAAAGCTGGCATCGCGCATGACTAGGACAGGCAAACAAAGCCCGGGCCCTGGGCGATGAGGCAATGCGCACCGGGAACCGGGTCTCGGCACGGCGGGCATTTCTGCGCGCATCCAACTACTACCGCGCAAGCGGGTACATGTTCCACGATGCGCCACATGCGCCGGATGCCCGGGTGCTCCCTCTGGCCCTCAAGGTGATCGACACGTTTGCGCAGGCGCTTCCATTAGGCAACGGTCAGGCGTTTGCGGTCAGCATCCCCTTCGAGCCGTATCCCTTACCCGGATACCTGTATCTCCCGCCCGCGTCGAAGCGACTGAAGCAGTCGGTACCACTGGTGATCAGTCTGGGCGGGGCGAACCCCATCCAGGAGAAGCTATACTATGTATATGCGGCAAGTGGGCCCGATCTAGGCTACGCGGTGCTCACATTCGAAGAACCTGGGCAGGGGATCATGCTCCGACGGGAGAAGACCGCCATGCATCCCGACTGGGAAGTGGTCGTCGGCCGAGTGTTGGACTTCCTCGAGCGGTTTGTCGAATAGTATCCCGAGCTGGAACTAGATCTCTCCCGCGTGGCAGTGGCCGGCGCTTCCATGGGCGGATACTATGCGCTGCACGCGGCGGCAGACCCCGCATCCATGCCTGCGTCTCTATTGATCTCTTCTACGACATGTGGGATTTTGTGCGCAACCATATCTCTCCGATGCTCCTTGACGGCTGGAACAATGGCTGGATTCCCAAGCGGCTGATCAACAGCATGATGGCCATGGCCATGGCCAGTTCGTTCCACGCCCGGTGGGAAATTGGATTGGCCATCTCGTTCTTTGGGGTGAAGACCCCGACAGATACCTTGGTCGAGATGATGAAATTTACTCTCCGCCGACCGGACGGCTCGAGTCGACTGGACGACGTAAAATGTCCCGTGCTCGTGTCAGGCGCTACGCAGTCGCTGTACCTCGAGCCCGAGGAGACCCTCCGCGTGTTCAACGCCCTCGAGCATCTCGGGGATAACCGACGAGAGATGTGGATTGGTCGATCCCCGGAAGAAGGAGGGCTCCAGGCCAAGATTGGAGCTATTGGGTTGTCAGTGTAGAGGACATTTCAATCCCTGGATAAACATCTGAATATTCACCGGCCCTCTCCGTCCCAGTCGGAGATAGAGCAACTATAAATCAGGAGTGTAGTGCTGGGGGGGAGGGGAATGACCCAACTGCAAGCGCCTGAATTAATACTGGTAGGTACCGTTGACTCTCTCCTAGGCCATAAGTGGTCCTCTATATGACGCAGTAAAGCCCCAAACCCCGTTGAGAATCCCAGTAAATTCGCAGTAATCAACATGCTTTGGGATGGTTTCAACGCTGAACCTCATTCATCTTTCTTGCATCCCAAGGATGATAAACTCCTACGGAATTGAGACGGCTTTGATGCAGTCTGACAGCTTCGTCACCCATTCCTGCATGTAACTTGCATCTAGATTGTATCGAAGGATGAGATTTCAACTCGGACTGCGTTCAAACTGCTTCTACCTGCTTAGCTGCTTACCTGCTCCAATCTGCTCCAATCTGCTTCCTCCGGCGGAATCCGTTGCCCTCTTCATTTATCTATGATTCCATTCATATTTCCATTACAAATTTATACCTAATATATAAGGGATATGTTATCTATAACTATGTATATG
>JASJUN010000398.1:0-29110 GCA_035048945.1 Penicillium sp. E22
ATTACATACTATTATTACATATTCAGATAAAAATAAAAAAGTAGACAGGAGGGGGGGCGGTCTCCTTCGGAGGGAGGGAAGAACGGTGGGATATCCCACTTCACTTTGCCCATTTAGAAATGCCTCGCGGCTGAAACGCACGCGCAAGCTCGGATAGCTGACATCTGCCGGTTGAACCGGCCAGATAGGGGGTTTTTGGTTTTTTTGATTTTTTTTTGGTTTTTGTCATTTTTTTGTCCATAGTACAAGACTTGAGGGGTTTACCCCCTCAGCCATGTCCTACCTGGACAGGATATATGGGCGTTGACCTTTTACTTATGGGATCATAGTCCTATTTTGGGGTATGCTTCTATCTTTACTTTGACTCTGACTTTGATCTGGTCTTACTTGATTTTCACATTTGGTAAACTGAGAGTAGTCTACTCTACATACAACATATGTATATACACAGAGAGTTGGAGTATACAAAAAGGCTGATATCATTATGTTATATGCTAGAATATAGAAAAGAAATAAAAATCAATAATTCGCCATGCTGTCCAATATAAATGCCAAAAGAAATCCACCTCAATCCCAGCCAGTCCCTCCAGTCCAGTCCAGTTCCAATATCAAACTCTGGAAAAAAAAAAAAAAAAAATAGCAACTCCACAAGGAGCAGCAGAAACAACCCCGAGGTCGTAAAGAATGTTGTACCGTAGTTTCATGTGTCATTCTGTCATATCCCTCCTCAATTCCCACAGAGGCGAGTAAATCAAACTCCATATATCACCCTCACCCAGTCATATCCTCATGCCGCATATCATCCAAAGCCCAATCAGACGGAATAGCCGCCGAAGCCCACGAGCCCGCACCACGCACGCAGTCAAGACAACGCACAATCTCCGCACCGGTCTCGGTGACTTCCTCCACAGCACAGCCGGAGCAGATTTTCCTCCTGGGTGCCTCGCTGGCGTCGTAGCTGGTGTCGTCGGTTGAGCTCGTGCGCATGTGCATGTGCATGCCTGGATCTTGGAACAGACCAAATGTCCCACCGCAGGATGCGCTGTCGCATTGTCGGAGACAGATGAAGCATGCCCGTTCGTGGCAAAGATCGCAGTCTGCGTAGGCGTCAAGGACTTGGCGGGTTGTTGGGCGGCGGTGACAGATGTGGCAGGGGCGGAGCGCGGAGGGGGAGGCGGATTGTTGGGTTGGGTAGTGCAACGGGACGAGGGTTTTGGGGGAGACTGGGGGTGAGTATGGGTCTTGATTTGGGATGCCGTAGACGTTTGGGGAAAGGTGGGTTGGGGATTGTTGGTGTTGGAGTTGATGTTGATGCTGGTGGGATGGCAGCGTAAGATAAGGGCCTTGGACATGTCGGCGCTTGCGAGGGAGGCAGCGTGGTCGGAAGGAGATGTCTGTTCCGTCTGGGTGTCGCGATAGAGGCAATGAGCAGCCACCGTCGTATTCGGGCCGATCGACTCGACAGGATGAGACATATGTTGCTCTGATGATCATGTTAGTCTATCTGTTCGCCTCACTAAGAGAAACATTGTCAGACTTACGGACGTGCTAGAGTCCTCGACTCCTCATGGTCCCACTTGCGTTTCTTCCATGCTGCCGTTATCGAGTCGGCCTGCTCGGGCGAAAACCCTGGCATTGGTGGTATGCCGTATTCAAGCCAATTTGAATATATTATAGATGGTTAGGAACACACCAAAGAAACCTCAGGGGAAGTCTTCGACTAAAGTGAAACTGACAAGGAGAGACCCAAACAAAAGAAAGCCCCCAGTTGTTAGGCGGTGTGCCGATAGGAGACTGTTATCAGCGTCCACTTCCAGGCCTCGGGGCGATTAAGATTATACTAAGTCTTGTCTGGTATAAACTGTTGGAGATTGTTTTTTATATAAAAAACTGACAAAAGAAGTCAGAAAAGATCACAGCCATACCAAAGAAACACTCTATTCCTTTTCCCGAGCCACCGGAGACCCAACACCATCCAGACGAGCTTGAATAGTTTTCTCGTCAAAACGCCCACTGTCACCCACATAATTGTGTAAAACCTCATAGGTCATAAGCCGCCGAGGTGCTTTACGGCCTGTCATCAACTCAAACTGAGCAATGCCCTGTTCGGTAACATTCTCCAATCCGTCAGACAAGACCCAAGGCCGTCCAGTCTCGCTCCGGACTCGGCGCATTTGTCGTAGAAGTGGTGTATCGAGGGGTTTATAGGCCAACTATATTCAATGAGTACGTGTGGCAAGAAGCACACACATCTCGGGGGAGGGGGAAAAAGCTCACCTCGAGTATCACACCCCCCGTAGGACTCCCAAGCCACTGCACCGGCATCTCAAAGTTCGCCGGTGGTTCATCTCGGTCTGGATCAGCCGGCACACAAGACGCAACGAGACTAGGCTGAGCAGCGTCCGCGGGCCAGTCTTCTCGAAGCGACTGCAAGACACAAACCACCTCCGCCGAGTCCACCTGCGACGACGCCCAGGAGTTGAAATGGCGCGCGACTTCCTCGGCACGCGACTGCGTGCGGTTGTAGATGAAGATCTTCCGACACCCAAGTCGGAGCATAGCGTAGATGGCGGCCCGCGCCATGCCGCCCGCGCCAATGACCAGGCCTGTTGTTTTTGCGCTGATCGCGTTGCGCGGCGAGAGATGTCGCCTGATGCACGTCATTATCCCAACCCAGTCGGTGTTCTCGCCGTACCAGCCTAGCACGCGCCCGGCTTGGTTGCGTCGGCTGGCTTGTTCTTGGAGGGGGAACATCGTCCCGTCTGCATGGCCGCGGAGCGGCATGATTGTGTTGATTGCCCCGATGGCTTCGGCATGTCGGCTTTTGGAGGCGAGCTTTTGGTATACTTGTACGCGCCATGGCTGCACGACACTGGATCCCCCGAAGTGAGGATCTCGGCCTAGTCGGTCTAAGACTGCCAGAGAGGGTGAGTCTGGAATGCTGTAGGTGTGGCCCATGCCGCAGTGTTGGTGTGCGGCATTGTGCATTGCTGGGGATAGACTGTAGGCGACGTTCTCTCCGTAAATGTAGAACTTGAGCGGGTCGAGCACGTAGCTCTGGAAGAGTGCGCGAACGGCGTCGCGAGAGGTTATTTGCGGGTCGTGCTTATTCTCTGCCGACTGGGTGATTGCTGGGTGTGTTACTGCAGTGAGGATCGAATTGAACACTTGTGAGGTGCGGCCTAGCGCGCCGATGTTATAGGCGATGAGCGGTGGGTGATCTCCTGGGAGTGATCGGATTTTATTAGAGAACTCAATCACAGCGGCATTGTCTTCGCGCTCTGTTGCGACTCGGAGGAGGCGTACGAGCTGGCAGCCGAGCTTTTCGGCTTCATTGTAGATGGCGACGCAGCCCGCGCTGTCCCATGTAGTAGGGGAAGATGGCTCAAAGACCTGCTGGCCGATGATCTTGGTATTCCCACGAGCTCTGATAGTCCCAGCCAGCCGGGATCGGTCTTGGGTCAGGTCTACAACAAGATATTCCACACCCAGGCGTAGACCGTGCTCGAGAATATCAAAGTAAGGTCGAAGAGAAGAGGTGGCTGGTTCCGGAGAGCCGATGCCGGTGGAGGATGTGTCAACGGAGAGAATCACAGGCGTCCGCGCATTTCGACGCAGGACAGATACCTGTTTACTGATGGTGGCTGCCATTTCTGGACTCCAGCGATCGACACACAGCTCGATGGCATCCCCACCAGACTCAAGCTCAGTCAGGTTGACATTATCGGCGATCAGATCTGAAGATCTCACAAAGATAGCATGTGTAAAAGAGCGCAGCTCTGGCGGCGTCTCCAGCAGAACGAACGGCGAGTCATAGCTCGAATAGTTTACATCGAGTCCAGTAATAAACTGCACAAACCGCGTAAAATCCTCTTTCACCTCTTGCAACTTGAAAGAATAATCCGCAGACCGGCGATCCGGGCTCCCATCGTCCGACGCACGCGTCCGATCCTCAAGATTATAAAATTCGAAATTCGAACACATCCGATGCATCGGGTCCCCCTCCCGGAACAACCGCACCGCCTGATCCTCCAAACCGAGCAATTGTTGAATGCGATTGATATCGCGCAGCAAATGGACCACCGGGTTGGACCGAGCATAGCGACGCAGATGATCCTGCACAGGTCGCGTCAGACTGGCCAGCCCACACTCCACGACGCAGCCCGTGCGGTGGTTATCCAGCATCATCTTCAGGACTTCAATGTCGCGGCGCTGGAACTCCTGGCTGCCATACCGCTTGAGGTATTCCTGTCGTGTGATGCCCGTGACCTCCCGGAAGTAGTGGTCTTCGGTAATGAAGCGTCGCTTTAGCGCAGTCGCGGCGACGAAGCCTAGTGAGCGCTTACCGCATCCACGGATGCCGATTAGGACGAGGGATGCATTGGGAGCAAAGGTGCGAGGGGCGGACTCGGGGCGGAGCATGGTGGGAGAGGAGGATTCCTTGGTGGCACATGCGGGGATGTCGGACTTGGCGTCGACCGTGTGGGATATGGAGGGTTTAGGACTGATCATGGTGAGAGACGATGAATCAATTGGGATCTATGTCGAGTGAACGAGCGCCATGATCAGATGCACTCAAGGGCATAGAATCGCATCCAGAGATCGAATGCGGGGAGGATTTTGAGAAGGGATGAGCGGGACTGCTCATGTGGATAATAGACAGGGCAGTGTAGTATGGAATTATGGAATCTAAGTATGTCAGTAGAACAATATCCCAGATGATATTGCAAGTAAAATGTTCCCAGGTTCCCCGGAATGAGGATCTGGGAAGTTGCCGGTCCAGATTTCCGGCAAAAGACTTTTCCATCAGATCTCGGTCTGAGGATCCAGAGTTGGCTGCACATCATCCCATACATACATGTAATATACATATGTAACCAACTAACTATATGTACGTAACAACCTTGAAATTCTTGGATCTTCACTTTGCCTTTAATACTCCTCATGTTGATAGTCATGTGACCCTTTGTCTCCTGTAGAGAGTCTGACCGTCTCCTTTCCTCCCACCTGCACCCCGGAATACCATGGTGGATAACGGGAAGGTCTCTGCGATTGTTGATTGGCTGTTTCGCGGCTGGTACCCAGAATATTGGGAGTATACTAGGGCACACTACGGCCAGGTAGATCGGCCAGAATGATATAATGGATTGGAAAATGCTTCATAGAAGAGATATGACGATGAGCTTAGAGCGGAACAAATTCTTTGGAGGCGATTGGATGATCCACAGATTTTCTGGCAAGGGAGAGAGCATCTGATTCCGGGCCTTACGTGACACTATCGAGACGACCTTTTAAGTTAGAAAAAAATGAGGACCCTATGGGTTCTCTTAATGGTTTCTACACTTCCCATTCATGCGTTGTTCGTTACCGCTTCCCGTGTAAAAACGTCATCTTTCTAACTGGTGACTTGCTTGCAGCTATAACTCCGTACTTCTTCTTTCCCTCTCATACTACTTCTACAATTCCACCTTGACTGCAATGCTAATGGCAAACGAATATGAAAACCATGCGGTTAGGGGGTTGCGCCACGATTCCACAGTTGAAACACAACAACTGCCACCGGCTAAGGGACTTCGTGTATCGAGTAGTCGGAGGGGTGCTCAGCGCTCATTCTATTTCCTCAGTCTCCCATTCCGATACAGTATCCCACTCATGTTAACCTACCCTGTGCTGCACTGGCTTCTGTCTCAGGCCATCTTCTATGTCCAAGTCTATCTTTATGATGCAGACATGCATCGTGATCCAAGCCTTGACGTTAACGCGTGCGGATGGTCACCAATTGCTTTAATATTTACCATCATTGTTGGGTCTTTGATGGTCATGGCGCTTTTGGGTTTAGCAATGAGACCCTTTCGCTCAGTTATACCACTTGCTGGGAGTTGTAGTGCTGCGATCAGCGCTGCTTGTCACCCACCGGAAGACGATGTGGATGCTGCATTGAAGCCCCATCATGTGGGGCGACCTTCCAAGGTTGTTGTATATATAGTCCCAATCGGGTTAAGCGTCGGCTTTGGTCGGGTGTACATCGGAACACCTTGATGCCTTGGTGCCTGATCAGTTACACTCTTAACTCATCAGAGTAAAAAAAATATATGTCTAGTTACAGAAGTGCTCTCATCTATATAAAAAAAATTATCTGAAATATCTGAGTACAAAACTACTATGATGTAGCAAGTAAGTGTGAGTATGTGTGAGATTTGTGGGGATGTGGAGATCCCCCGATAATTCCGAGTGCCTTCACATCCCGAACTTCACGTCCGAGATCCTCCCTCGGCCTGCCTATCTGTGACCTTTGCCGTGGAGGCTAACTACATGGTAGTTTGGGTTAGAGTCTGCTCCTCCACTTTTCTATTTGCGGTCTTACTCTTCTTCGACGCCATTCCGAGTATCGGTTTCTTATACGGCCCGACCTTGCATTACTTTCAACTTAATTCTGCGCAGTGAACCCCGAATTGAGACAGAGAGCTCCTGGTCCTCTTATTTCCTCTACATGGCGTTATCTCCTACGCTAATAACCCCTCTTCATGGATGAGGGATCGGATAAGGCCCCTCGGCGCAAGAGGGTCTCCCGAGCTTGCGATCGCTGTCGCAGTAAGAAAGTGAGTCGCGTCCGGCCATGTTCTTTTCTCGTATATCATTTGCCCAATCTAACATCTCGCCGATCCTAGGATAAATGCGATGGCATTCGTCCCACTTGTTCCGCCTGTCAGGCATCGGGCCAGTCCTGCTCCTACGACCCCCATGCGAAGAAACGCGGTCTTCCCGAGGGCTACGTCCGTGGCTTGGAAAAGCTGTGGGCACTGTCGATCTGCAACATTGACGGGTTCGAGGATACCATGCTGGCCATGTTAGGAAGCACCGCCGAGTCCGCCGGTCGTCGCGAGAAAATGATGTCCCTGTGGTCGGACGATAGTGCCTCGGAGAGTTTACACGAATCCTGGAAAACGAGTCGGCTGTTCGGCGCGCTGGAGAAAATTCTCTCTAATTCTGATGCGCCGGGGCCGGCGACCGGGAAGCGACCGCGTAACCCGCAAGATGATGGCCCAGACGGTCAATGGGGGTTCCAAGTAGCTCGCACTGCCACCTCGATCGGTCCGGGTGCCCCGCGTGTAGTTGAGCCCTTTGCCGCATCACCGGGTGCAAAGCGGGCTCGATTGTCGAAAGAGTCGGATGGCTGGGGTATCGCTGGACCTAGTCCCCATACGCTACAGCTGCCACCTCAGACATCGCAGCTGCTCGATATCTACTTTGCGGTCACGCATTCATGGTTCCCCGTGGTCGCCAAGCATAACATTCTTCGCGCTTCTTACCTTTACGCCAACGCCCCTTTCTCTATTTCCACGGCTTCACCTGGGTCCGGCGATCACGCCGCCCTGTGGGCAATCTTGAGTTACACTATCACTCAATCGCGAACAAATCCACGGGCTGGTCCCGCTGGAACAGTCGCGCTGGCGAAGGAATACTACACTGTCTCGAGGAATCTCATTCCAACGGAGAAAGAGCGCTATGAGCTCGGACATATCCAGGCATTGCTGCTGCTGACCTTGGTGAACATGGGTCTTGAAGATTGGACCGCGGCTTGGCTGTTGAGCGGCCAAGCAGTGCGAATGGCGATTGCCATGGGTCTTGGAACTGTGTCCGACAGCCGGCGGTCCGATGAACTCAGACAAGGTAAGGCGGTTTTCTTGGGATGCTTTGTAGTTGATTCATTACTCTCTTTCCGTCTTTCACGGAGCCCAGCCATGCCTCCAAGCGACCTTACTGCGGTGGGCCTTTTGGAAGAGGATGGATTGGAGGAGTGGAACTCCTGGGTGGACGTTTTACCACCCACGGGTGCTCCGCAGGGCAGCAAGAACCCCCCGCGCCGAGGACCACTCTTGGCCCTGAGCTGCTTCAACCGCTTAGTTCAGTTGGCGAGCGTGCTCAATAAGATCTCCCGTCACATGTCTTCGGGATACAATATGGCTACCTTTGCGCAACAGTTGGTCATGGAGCTTAAGCAGTGGGATGACTGCCTACCTCTGGGATGCCGCCTGATTGGACCGGAAAGCATCTATCCAGAACGGCATTCAGCTTTGCTTCCCCACCAGAGTTATCTAGGGCTGACATATGTGGCCACCCTGCTTTGGCTCTATCTGCAATTGATCTCAGGTGAGCAGGGGTTGCACCGTTCACAGCGCCCAGCCACAGAGGGGGCCAAGAAGCTCCTCTACCGAGGGCTCTCTATGCTCACCCAACACTTGGAAAACTTCTCTATGTGCGGTTTTCCACCGTTATTCGAACTAAGTCTTCGCACAATTGCGGAGCAAGCGTTCAGACTTCGGGCTACTGCCGACTTGTCGGACACCTTCCCCTTTGCCAGATGGGCAGACGAGTTCCGACACAAAACAGCAGCTTTCACCTCCACATGGCCGGCCTATGGATCTTTGGTTTCTATCATGGAGAGGTGGCAGCACTCCAAAGATGTTGTTGGGGGCCCATCCACATTTCCGGGGGCAGTCGGCCTTCCATTTTCGGGTGCACCCATGGCAGGCCCCATGCAACCATTAGGCGGAGCTCGCAGCGTACCCCAAAACGGCGAAGGAGATTACACCTCTTCTATCCTTGGCATCAGTATGCCAGTCGATGGGCAATCTTTGACCCCAAAAGACACAGTAATGGAAAACACAGATCTAGGCATGATGGACGTGTCATTACACCACCCAAGGGAGGTACAGTCGGCCCTACCAGACAAGATCACTCCGCGCAGCAGAGTAGATTCTGTGTATGGCACAGCCAGCGCACAACACCAACAACCACAACCCCAAACTCCCGACTCGGCAACCTCAAACCCAATGATGGCTGGAAACATCGCTTCCGTTGGCGACATCGACGCCATCTTCAAAGACCTCGCATACCTGGATACTACTGAATGGTCCACTAACCGCGAGGCCGGTCTGAAGGACTTCGGCTTCTTGGATGATAGCACATTCCAGGCTTTCTGCCATGATCCAGATCGCTTGGGCGGATCACAGCCACTGGTTCATCCGCCTTCTATAGCGGATATCTGGCCACCGCCTGGGTTCTTCCCAGAGACCTTCCAGGAGGTGCCCGAGGAGTCTATGGGCGGCTGAGAGATCTCATTATGATCTTGCCAGCTAGCTTTTAGAGGCCATATTACTGTGGTCTACTGCATCTTCCTTGAAAGGCTATCGCCCGTTTGGGGCATCTCAATGGCCTCCTGGGCTGTCTAGTGATGACCCTGTGATCTCAGACACATTTGTTGTCTAAATGGGACATGGTTGGCCACATAATAGCCACCATCACAATCTAAGTTCAATGCTTAGTATCAAACTAACTCGCATGAGATTCATCTCGGCGGCTCATACCCCAACTGTCACGCTCTCGGTACAGGAAGAAGACTCTTATTCGTCCTCGCCTCACGAGAGACTGAATGCCATCAAATAATGTACATATACCCGTGTTGTAGGATAATTTGAAGTCCAGCGCATCTACACAAGTGTGGTGGCTGAAGCCACGCTACAAAAATGAAAGATTTTCTCCAACGATACCACAAAACACTCAACTCGTGAAGTAGACATTTTCTATATAATTTTCTGTATAACTCTTGACAATATTGCTTTTCTATCTCTATCCCAAAAGCCCCAAGCCTATCCCCCACAACCCACATCCCTCCCCTACCAAACATTCCCAGCCGTCTGCTCCCTCTCCAACTTCTTAACATTGACATTTCTCCAAAACCAAGTACAAAGAATACAAAGCGTCCAAAACAAACACTAACAATCGCCATCTTCCTCTGAACATCAGCATAAGCCCCAACAATAGCATCCCCCCGTCCCATCCGCATACGACATCTGCGTCACCAAACTGGCAAAGATACTCGATACTCGCCGAAAGGTGCTTACTCTCCTGCGGCAGCGGGTTATACAACTCCTTCTCAAGGATATTATTCCACATCCAACCAGCAATGGCAGATCCCACTGCAGCTCTAATCGACCCCGGACAATCCCAAGATCGCCATCACAACGGCGATCTCTTGGTGCGTTACCATCGCCATTATCGCTAGCTGTCTGCACACAGTGAACAGGCAGCTGCCGAGTCCCACGAGAATTTGGATCATTGTAAGTAGCCCCACGTGTGTGTCTAGAGTCCGGAAGGGCACCAGGAGTGCTGTTCCTAG
Source organism: Penicillium sp. E22 (assembly GCA_035048945.1). Taxonomy (NCBI): domain Eukaryota; kingdom Fungi; phylum Ascomycota; class Eurotiomycetes; order Eurotiales; family Aspergillaceae; genus Penicillium; species Penicillium sp. E22. Next base: position 10,181 of record JASJUN010000398.1, read on the forward strand.
GAGGAAGATTTGGACACCTTCCATGGCCATTTGGAGTCGCCGGTCCAGCTTATTACTCTGGGAGGGGGAGGCTTGTTAGGCTTTGTATATAGGAGGGATGTGTGCCTTTACCGATTCAATAAGGCTTTGATATGAAAGTCACTTCTTCTGGTTATCGTACTTTTTGATCATGAATAAGAACGGACTTTTGAGCAAGAACAAGTTAATAGACCTACAGAATACACCTTCACCACATCCATCATCTGAAACTATCCCCCCTCCAGTTTAAGACAAAGTCTGTACATAGCAAAGATCGTCGCCAAGAGATTGGGAGGCCTTAAGATGAGGCTTCAGCATAAAAGTACACTGACAGGAGTTGGTGTATTTGCTTTTGCTTTTGCAATCGGGGTCTTTTAGTCGCCATAGAATTGTTCCTTGAAGCTTTCTTACTTGACTCAGAATCCCCCTATCATCAGTTGACTTGCAACTATGGAGATTATTACACAGAGGTACCTTGTCCGAAAATTGTGCGACCACCTACATATGTACACTCAATCTGGCACCTCCATAACCTGACATGTGTATCTCAAAACAACCTCCCACTCCATCCCTCCATCCCCATCCACAGTAGCAACTGGACTTCCTCAAGCATCGCTCTACTCGTTTTTCCAAGACTATCAAAGACTATCAAAGACCAAGGGCTCGCCTATGAGCATTATCCATGTACTTTCTGGCGTAGACTGTTTTTCCATGATCATAGCCTAGCACCTTCTCTCGCCCCTGAAGAGCTTGTCGATACATGACTTCTGCCTCTTTGTACTGACCCTGGTCATAGAGTGAATGACCAAGCCAGTACGCAGAGTCGGGTATTTCTTCATGATCATGGCCTAGTACCTTCTCTCGCCCCTTAAGAGCTCGTCGGAATATGGTTTCTGCCTCTTTATATTGGTTCTGGCGATAGAGCGAATGACCAAGCCAGTATGCAGAATCGAGCGTTGCTTTATAATCATGACCTAGTACCTTCTCTCGCCCCTGAAGAGCTCGTCGGAATATGGTTTCTGCCTCTTTATATTGGTTCTGGCGATAGAGCGAAAGACCAAGCCATTGTGCAGAGTCGAGTGTTTCTTCATGATCATAGCCTAGCACCTTCTCTGCCCCATGAAGAGCTTGTCGATACATGACTTCTGCCTCTTTGTACTGATACTGTTCATAGAGTGAATGACCAAGCCAGTATGCAAAGTCGAGCGTTGCTTTATGATGATGACCTAGTACCTTCTCTTGCCTCTGAAGAGCTCGTCGGAATATGGTTTCTGCCTCTTTATATTGGTTCTGGCGATAGAGCGAAAGACCAAGCCGTTGTGTAGAGTCGAGTGTTTCTTCATGATCATGGCCTAGCAGCTTCTCTCGCCCCTGAAGAGCTCGTCGGTACATGGTTTCTGCCTCTTTAAACCGTTTCTGGCTATAGAGTGAGTTACCAGTCCGATGATGGCTTTTGGCTTCCGCGCGGAGCCCAAGTGTCTCGGCTTCGGCTGGTACCGTAGTCCCTAGAGAATAATATAACTTCTTATCCGATGCCGTGCTCCCTTGCGCAACGTTTGCCAGATCTGTGGTAGTTGAACGAGGCATGCCATGAAAGACATCCTTCGGTGCTTTTGAAGAAGGTTTCGTAGTCCATGACGCAAACTCTTCAGTCATTATCGTAGCTGGAGAGTGAATTCGTGGCTTGTCTTCAATAGCTTTCCTGGACTCAGGGGATTGGAGTATTAGCGATTGTATCCATACATTTGACATGGCAGATGTAGCCGTCATTCGATCATTAGGATCAGGACACATAAGTGAAAGCACAAAGTCGACGCCTGCTTGACTGATACCAGCATCGGTAAGCATGGTGACTGGGAAGTTCTGTTGATCTTTGTAATCTGCAAGCAATCCGGGAGTCGCAAACGCAGGTTCCTTGGTGAAGATCTCGAATACGATCTCACCAAGAGCCCAAATATCAGTCGCATACGCACTGCCTCGCTCAACGAACCCCCAAATTTCAGGGGCAAAATATCTTGGGGTGCCCTTTAGCGTCGTCGATTTCCCATGGCTTTCTTCGATGCGTTTGGTGATACCAAAGTCGGCGAGCTTAATCCACCACTCGTCTGGAGGATGTGACTTGATAAGGATATTCTAGATATTTGATTTAGTGAACTCTCTCTTTTGCGCGCTTGATAAGTAAACCCACATTTGGTTTCAAGTCTCGGTGAGCAAACCCATTTTCATGCATCATACTCAGACCATCGAGAATCTGATATGTGATTTCTTTCGCCTCAGCCTCTGGTAGTGGTGGTACTGGTCCTTTTTTATATAGATACATGAAAAGGTCGCCGAGTTCGAGGTATTCCATTGATATGAAGACCTGGCTGGGTCCTTCGTACCATCCGAATGACTTAACAAAGCATCGTTCATACTACTTTAATCAGCAACTCTTCTTATAATAAATCTTCCTTTCGAGACTAACGCGAGAGTGCGAGAACTTAGCAATTGCCTCCAACTCCCGACTGTAGTCGATCGATCCGAATCGCGTATCCATGTCAATCTGCTTAACTGCCCGGACTGCACCATCTTGAGCTGTGACCTCTGGCCGCCCACCTTTGGTGCACTTCTCCAGCCAGACGCTACCAAATCCACCACGTCCGACCCTTCTTTGCCGCCGCCAATGCTCCGATCTGGTCACAAGGCGCCGTCCAGAAGTTTGGTCTGATTCCTGGAACGTATGGACCGTCTCCACTGTACAGTCCGGGAGGAAATATGTCTCTAGCTTAGAATCTCGAATGAGGTCTGGGATTCGCGCCATTTAGACGTTCCTGTGAGCAGTTCACGCGTTGGTAGTGGGTGGTTTGTCCCCGCTGTGCCTGAGCACCCTGCACGTCACCTGACATAATAATGTTCTGGCCGCCAAGTGCATCTGACCTGCGGGCCTAACTCTTATTATAGAACCCATATATATGCTACAACTAATTGAGTCCACCCGCTCGTATTGAGGCTGCATCATATCACATTTGTCTTTGCTCAGCCGCGAGTATTTGTGGTGGCGGTCTACAACTTGACCAACCAGGGACTTCCATAGACTTACATGTACTTGGCTGGGCTTCATGTATTCTGTAGTGTTTCAGTCAGATTCATATACTTCAAGCCATACGGGGAGATATAAATAATGCATTCTCTCGCTGCGAATCTTTCATTTAATATCCATATCTCATAGTACATCATATATCTTTCTATCGATTCAATATGAAGTTCACTGTCGTCTCCCTTCTACTGGGTGCTAGCGTAGCCATTGCTGTCCCCATCGTCGAGCGAGACAGCTCTATTCAGATCAGTGACTTCTGGGTCAGAGCTAGCGCCGGCTTCTCTGCTACGATGCATTTCGTCGCGACTGATCCAAACTACCCCGACGATACCCCCACTGACTGCAACCTGATCTGGTGAGTCCAATTTGGTGAACATGATTACTTGACAATGACAGAGACTAACTGATATGATATGGTTGTCAGGTCATACGGATCTTCGCCAAAGGAAAGTGCCCGATGCAACAACAGTCAATACTACATCCACTTTCCCGATGGTGCCGTGGACTTCAACCGGTTTACACTGGGAATTGAGAGGGTCTCAGGCCCGATTGCTGAGAACGGTCAGGTTTTGCTGAGCTCCGGTACACAGTGGTCTTGTGTGGACAATCCGGAGAGTGCTGTTCACCTGAGCTGCTCGTATGATGGCGTTCTTAGTATGCCCGTGTGAGGATATGAGGAGTCAACTAGGAGTCACTCTGTACGGTGCTATTGGAGGCCTGTCTCTATGTCTATATTGGTAGATCTATGTGAAATTCACGAATTGCTTTATTCTCGGTATCCTATGATCTCCATTCATGACCACCATCCACGATGACCCTGTCCGTGATAACCCCCCACCTCCCACTGCACTTTTCACACTTCCAGCTCCATCAATCCTTGTGGTCTCACAACCACACAGCCACACATCTCTCTACTACCAACGGTCATGGTCATAGTCATTATCACATCTGGATAGAGTGGCTTTGCAAAGTTGAGAAACAAAAAGCAAAACAACCAACAGCTGGCTTCATTAACCTGCCCAGGCGGTCTGGTCACCTTTTATCGATATAACTATCCACCCACATTTGCCAAAGCCTCTCATCCATCGATAGAGTATCGCCATCTACCACAGCCTCTCACCAGGGACCACATTGGGGGGACATTGTTGGGGGGAGTTGATAGCATTTCAGCATTATTTTCCATGTACTTAATATCAATGTATCTGTTTCTGTTCCAATCAATGTTCTTTCTTACTAGGGTTGACTTCGAAGTTGCAGGTGTAAAGCTAGGTCAATCCCAAGTAAAGAAAATGAAAGATAGAAGGCTTAACAGCTTAAATGAACGACCTTGTGTTTTCTGTGAACAAGGTCTGGCAACTGCTGTACATATGTAGTAGTTGAAGTCTCTCTGATATCTTGAAATTCATATCCGGAGTGGCAGGATACATGAGCCCGAGTCTTGTGCCTGATGCTTATGATCTTCAACATGGCATGAAGTTAGCTAATTCTAGTGCAGTGTTTGCAGGTCTCAACTTGTTATGGTTTATACAAGAAAGGGAATATATGGAATTGAGACCCATCCATAGATTAGTACGATACAGTGTGATAGCTACAAAAGCTCTTCTCCCTCGAGGTCGAACCCATATCCCAATATCATTACTCAAATTACCTACGAATATACCTCTCCCGCACCGGATCACCTTCATGTGAGTAGACAACCCAATTCCCGATTCCAACAGCGTCACCTGTATCCCCCTTCCGCTCCGACGAACCAAAAATCAAATTATCAGGACGGTAAGAAGGATCCAACTTCATACGCTGGATAGCAGAGACATGAATTCGGGCATTCAGAGGGATATCACGAGATCGACCACGCGGCGGTGGCCACCGCACAGCCTTCAACGCTCCATCGGACCGCAATTCCATCCGTCGGAGGGGAAGATACTCCATCAGACGCCACGAGAGGACAGAAGTCAGCGGTAGACCGTTACCATACGCCAGGAGATCATGAATATGCCCTTCGGTGCCGGCCACCTGAAGCGCATGTAAGTAATCTCTGTGGGCTATCGATAATTCCGAGCTCGAGGCGTCCCTCTTCGAGTCCGAGGCATCTTGCAAATCAGAATCACCATTAAATTCCTCAATGCACTCGTGCTGTTTCAGCTTTCTCGGATCGAGTCGCAGTCCGGCGCGCCGCGCTTCTTGTACCATCCACACGAGAGGGGCGTGTGTTAATGGCCATACCTCGCTAGATCCGAGATTCCATCCTCCACCAATGTCTGCGTGTCCGCCGGGGAACCACATTTCTTCGATGTCCTGCATTTCGTTGTTGTCATCCGCTTCTATCTCCTGTTTCTTGCTTGGTGTGTTGACATTTGGGATTTCTGGAAGAACGGGAGGTCCGGATGTGGTTTCGGAGTCATCGTTCGCGGGCTTCTTCTCATCTGAGGACGTTTCACAAGCCCATTCATCTTTATGCGATCGCAGCAAAACCGGCCGGAACTTGATTCGTCGTTCATCAATGCTAACCGCATGTCGAACTACCTTGCTCGAGGTCCTCCCGTCAACATTAACCTCAAAGTCCGCGATACTATTGACTGCGTCGAACATGCCCAAGAAGTGCACACGAGCCATAGGCCGCGACAGTATCTCCCGGCTGTCTTTCATGACTCGAAAAGCCTTTTTCTTTGCTTCTCTGTCCTTATCCGTCCGGCCAAGTTTCCACGATACAAAGGCATCCCAAATAAACGGCACAACTTCTTCATTATCCGGACCCAGAAGCCCGACATAATCGAGCATCTCATTCAAGAACCGCGCCGTGTATGCACCACGCGAGAAGCCGAAAATATACACTTTGGTACCGGCTTGGTAGTGCTGCATGAGGAAGCGATACCCGCCCAGAACGTGCCGATCGAAGGAACGACCCAGTGCGAGATTGAGCGCTTTGCTATTATCTAGCGTGCCTTTCTTTTGGATCGTCGTGCTGGCCAGGGATCCCGGGGTTATGTCGGTGCCAATTCCCGCTGCCTGGGGTTAGTATCCTTGTGCTTTGTTGGTGGGTACGCTCATACGTTGGTAGTAACATACTGGCTTGCGGTTAGAAGACTTGTTTCGCTACCAAGTAGAGGAGGTGATCCCTTACGTTGCTCGTCGGACTTGTCTAACATGCGACAGATTCTCAAGATGTTGGTGTCCGTGCCGTCCGTGCGGAAGGTGTTTCCTGTGCCATCGAAGCACAGGACAATTTGTCGGCTTGACATCGTGCCGTCTGCTCCCAGAGCCTGGGAGGGTTCTTTCTCTTCAGTAAGGTTGGGGGACCTCGCATTTATATGTGCTCGAGGCGTTGTTTAGCGTTCGATTTGCCTTGTAATTCCCCACTCATGGGCATAGTACGGCGACGATCATGGCGATCTTCATCAATTGAGGAACCATCAACTTGGCAAAAATGCCAAGCGGGAGTGGGTGGACACTAGTTCGCCAAATCGGGTGTCGTGCAGTTGATCTACACGGTCATTGCTTGTCGAGCTTTGAGCTTCAGTTGGTGGCTGCCCGGCATGTGACCAGTCTCACACAGCTATACAATATTACAACGACACGGGGTCTACAGGGCACGCGGAGTGCAGCCGACTTGAGCGCATGGAATCAACGCTAAAAACCATTGCTTGTTTCAGACCATTAAGCGAGTTGACACTATCTCAGTGGCACTATTGTACAACAGGCATGCTCTTCGCAGTCCACCACTTGATACTGAACTCAAACCCAATGTCTGAATGGCCAATGAAACGAGTCGCGTTCCACGACTCTCTCCCAACTGAACGGAGAGTGCATCAATCCCCGAAATTCAGCTGGGTCTATTTCGTCCGTGTCCTCTATCAAATCCATCAAGTCCCGACATCTACAATAAAAACTCCATACTACCAAGATCCATCTATATAGGATGGTAATATAGATCAGACACCATACGGTGGATCAGGGTTGCATCCAAATTACAGGTATCCCTAATTCCGCACCTGTAAATGGCAAGCTTTGAAATTGGTTTGATATGATTGAAGCATTGGTATCACTAGATATGATCAGTAAATGGAATGAAAATAAGAAAGAAATGAGTCTTCGTCTGCCCGGCAGACGAAGCCAACACAGCGCCATAGCAAAACGCCTCAGGCCAATGACTCCTTTGAAAACATGGAACCATCTTTCCTCAGATGTGAGAATAGATGCAAGATCGAGTAAGAGGAAAAGAAAGAAAGGAAAGTTGATATATGTACAAGAATAATCCAAGTGGAAAGGAAATAGCTGAAGAGCAAAGATCAATCGAAGATATACTGCACCTCATGGCATGAAGACTGGAATGCCCTTAGTAGCTTGTTCACACGAGGTGTAATCCAACCAGACTGCGTGCCATTGGTAGCAACACCCGCAAAGGTAGTAGAAGCATGTTTACAAACACCCTCGGCGTGATTAAACGAGTACTGCAAGCACTCATCATTGCGCGTGCAGACCTCCGCACAAACATCCACCGTAGGAATCGTGCCAGCCGCAAAATCTATCTTGATCCCAGAGAGGTTATCCCAGTCGTCGCGTGCCGAGAAAGTCCCATCGTAGACAAGTTTCTGGTAAACGTCGGCATGCAGCATGAGCGCGTTCTTACCGCTAGCAAAGAACGCCCGATCAAACTCCCACATCTCCTTGATATCCTGCGGCGCCATGTGGTGGTACGAGATAACAGGGTAACACCACGGCTGTCGCCCGTATCCTTCGGAGAAATGGTCGATTTCCCATGGGCGTGATGTCATCATCATCGGCCATGCCCACGTCAGATCGACGTGCACGTCGTGCAGTGCTCGCGCCAGCGCACAGTCGCCTGCCCACTCGTGTGCTGTCATGGCTTCGAGGTCTTCCTTTGCCCCTATCTGGTACTCGTGCAGGAGGTTCATCGTCCACCTTGAGAGGACGATGCCCGCCCCGCCGTAGCCAAAGAGGGTTTCCCCGATTTGCATGGGGCTTCCCAGGTAGTATTGCCGATCTGGGTTGAGGTGTGCCAGCCAGCTGATCAGGTTCGGCCACACCATATAGGTGTCGGCTTCGAGGAAGACGTACCACTTGGCGTCGGGCATGACTTCTAGTGCTTCGTCGATCATTGGGAGGAATTTCCATTTGTCGAGCTTCCAGCCTGGATTGTTGACCTTGCCTAGTGGGCCGTTTGTGTCGTCACCCCATTCTTCGTCTGTTAGGCCTTCCCGTCCGACTTGTTGTAGACGGCGATAGATGTCGAATTCGGGTTCGTTATCCATTGTCGACTCGCTGATGTTGCGGAGGACGTCATACGTGCGGACCCCCTCGATGGTTTCTTCGTAGTCGGAGAAGATGGCGAAGTGTGGGACGCATTGCAGGGTGGTGCGGAGGTGGATGGGGACTTTTTCGAGGGATTCGGTCGCGCCAGTTTTAATTACGACCATAACATCATCGAGTGCATGTAGTAAATGGCCGCATTTCTCCTCCAATGTCTCCTCTTTGGGAGGGGGAGGGGGAGGAGAACTTGTCTGCTTCTCCTCCCCTACCACAATTGTCCCTCCTCCGGCATGAGGAATTTGTTCTGAGTTGTTCACGATTGTCGGGTTGGATTCAGGCAGTCGAAAGAGATAGTATATGAAGCAAAATGAAACGAACGGAAAGACGACGAAGAGCCATCGTCGCGGAGAACTAGACATAGTCGGGTTGGTGCTCAGGGACAATCTAAAGAAGATCAAACAGGAACCGATGCCATTTAGCTAACGAGAGTAAGGAGGGTGAGAGAAGACAGAAAATATTGAAACAAATGCTTCGTAGCACGAGGAAGGAAAAAAAGGGTCAGTGATCGCTGTCGCTGGGCCAAACCAGTTCGACACTGCCTCGGCGTGAATAGTGGACATTCCATAGGCCGGCAGAAATGATTCGGTCGAACCTGTGAACGGGGTAAACGGGGGAGCTTTGATAGGCCAAGAGACAGGTTCATGGGGACTGATCAGCAACCACGCGGCACATGAGCCAACTACGGAGTAAACTGTGGCGTCTTTCAGACCGCTGCCCCACGGGAAGCGTCATCGCTTGCGGGACTTTACATAGCGAGGCAATGATCGACTGTGTCGAGTGTTTGTTAGTGGGGGAAGATTCAGGAGATGAAGATCAGGGGCATTTCATCAAGTTTGAGACTGGTGTCAATTAATCTGTAACTAGTATGGAGTATAGCAGTCAGACATGGCGTTAAAATAAATTAAGCATGAAACAGGGGACGTCTACGGACATGCGGACATGGGATTGTGGCCTTATTATGGCCTGAGGGATGAGGCAGGAATCATGTGTGTTTCATTGTTTTGAGCACAGACCAACTTGGGGCTGACGAGGTCCCTGTTGATCAACTGTCAACTCATTGTCCAACTACAACATACAAAATAAATACAGCCCAATCATCACACATATACAGTTATCCACAAAATTTAAGCTTCAGCTTCAGCTCCAACTCTCAACCGCCTTTTCCGTTCCCACAAGAACACAGGAGTGATAGTCAAGGCAACAGCCATACACACAATGACAGCCTGAATACCAAAAACCAGTCCGAGTCCATTGCGCTGTATCCACGCAGGCTGAAAGTATCCCACTGAGAACCCGCCGCAGGTGCGCCACATATTCAGAATGGCCGAGACACAGGTCGCCTGCTCTGGGTATTTTTCCAATGCATAGGCCGAGATGGCACTGTGCCAATGATGTTAGATATATGACACAATACTCAAAAGGGTGAAGTTGGAACTTACACAATCGTGGCTACCATGCCGATGTTCACCATGATCCACCCAATGGCTATCCCAATCCAGTGCTTGCCAAAGTGCATGGTTAGTCCGTACGTGAGGAGACCGCTGGCCATGCTACCTATCGGGAACCAGACGCCGTGGAGGCGGAGCTCGGTTCTCCATGTTGAGCCATGGTACTTGAAGATCCAGCCATTGAAGAAATGGCCAACTGCCCAGCCTGGGGAAATGGTGAGAATCTGGAGAGATGGGGGGTTTGTGAGGATTCAGGTTCATACCGCATAAAGCTCCAATCACACCGGCGAATCGCATCGATGATGCCCCGATCGTGTCAAACAAATATGGGGGGCTGTGCAGGAAAGTATCGATGGTGGTTGTGATTCCTAAAAGAGTCAGCGGGTAAAGAAAAATATAATGATAGTTACTCACCAATTGGCCAGGTAAATGTTACCAAGATAGCCATGCCTATTGACAAAATCCTGGTCAGTGAATGCCATTACAAGCTAAGTCGGCCATACCCACCAGTCATCAACAGCGGGAACTTAAACACATAGACCACGACCGTTCGGCTCCAATATCTCAACGTCGATCCCTTGGGAAGCAGGGTATTGCCAATGCCAAAATAAGACGCGAGGCGGGACTGCTTGGTTGTTCGTCCAGGCTCATGGTATGTCTCATAGCCGAACAGGATCACCATTGCCGTGGACACGCCATAAATGGCTGTCAGGACTCCGAAGGAGGTACGCCAATCTGACCCGGCGCCGATGTACCCTGCGATCGCGGGACCGAGGAATGGCCCGACGAGGAAGGTGGTGCCCCTATGCTCAGTCAGTGCTACTCTGGTTAGACTTGAGTGGCAAGTCTCCTACCAAATATTGATCATTCGCGGCCATTCTATTGTTGGATCAGCATAAAATACTTTGGGCAATCCCGGAGAAAATACTTACCGGCCGAGGTATACATATCATGAATGATTGGAAGCCCAATTACCTGAGGCACTGTCCCAAACAGACCCTGCAAAGAGCGGAACGTCGTGAAGGTAGACCAATCATTAGAGAGGGTAGCACCCAGCACCATGAACATGGTGATCACCTGAGGCCACAGCCAGATCGGCAAACTACATGCAGCTGTCAGTGTGATAGCCAATGCGAGCGAAAAAAAGAACCAACTCACCGACCATACGCTTCAATGAGCGGAACAGCAAAGATCCCCCCAAACCCCTGCAGCAGAATACCATAATTCATACTCGTCGCCGAATGAGCGATGCTAATATCCCAATCCATGGCCTGCTCCGTGACCAGCGTTCCACCCCAGACCATGGCCCTGCAAGAGATCAGTCAGAAAAATCATCTATGCATACCATACACGTTTGAACTGGCAGCCGCTTGGGTTTTGCGATTGACTGTCCATACATACCCATCTGCTAACAACGAGCTCGTCATCAGCGACACGAAGAGCATTGTCTTCCGCGCCGACGACCAGTTCCTCGGGTTCAAGGGATCCCTGGCCTTAACATCCAAACCGGAATCGCATTCCTTCAGTTCGTGTGTCCCAAGCGACCACGACGCACTGGTTGCCATCTCGTGCGTAAAGTAGACTGGAGAGGGTTTCTCCATGCTAGATATGTTTACCTTTTCGGGCCTGTATTCTGTATAGTGTAAGAGGCGACCCCACAGCGAAGAATTTGGGTCAGGTAAGGAGGTGAATGAAGATCTTTTTCTTTTCTGTGTGACGGGGCACTGTAGGTTTTATGCACGGCCGGTTTTTCGAATACACATGGGGATTCTCGCGTGGCTTTTATTGCAGAGGGAGATTCTAGAAAGTTAGAAATTAAGAGAGATCAGATGTCCATAACTGGTTTCAGATTTGGATCTGTTGAAAAGTCTCCGGGGTCTACGTATAGTGGATGTATCACAAAGGTAGATCGGGACTACATAGTAGATCCTTTGCCTTCGGGTAATTCGCTATTGGGCTCTTCTATTCGCTGGCTTATTCTTCTTAGCTTTACTTCTTTCTATCGTATGAAGTATTGCCGTGGCATTGCCGGGTCTTGGTGTGACATGGTATCCCTTGCGCATACCTGACCTAGCCACATTAGACCAATGATCTTCCACGGAGCACAATAATCCCATACTAATAATGGGTCTAGAATTGTTGTTCTGTAATCTGCTAGTATTTCAGAGATGAATTATCTACTCCGTACATCGTATTCGCACTTGTACCGGAATTTGTACCGAATCCCACATGTTATACATGTACTGCATGTAGATATTTAGACCAGAGTATAAGGCAGAGAGTTATGTATACATACACACATATCACTTCCCTATCGTCCTCACACTCAAAACTCCTTCTCTAATCCCAATGTCTTTTCTAAACCGCCTGGCCAGCCTACTGGGCCTTTCATCCCCGGCCCCTGTTGCACCCCCAGGCGCCGCCCTCGCAGCAACCGTTACAGTAGTGAGTATGACGAACCCGTCAGACAAGTCTTCTATCTAATCCAGTCACAGCCTGCATCGTTGGGATTTGTCCCAGTCGCGATTCACTTTGATCTCTTCAATATCCTCGTGAGTCATGGCGGACCTGCGACGGCAGATGAAGTCTCGGCGACCTGCAATGCACGTATCAAATCCCGAGGGAAAAATGAGCCTGAACTGAGTACGTGTTTGAATTTGAGTACCTGATGGCTGTTATACTGACGATGAACATAGGTACAAGATTAGCCTGTAAGCACACCCTTGTAAAGGTAGGAGCAGTATACCAATACTAATCCCTTTTTGCAGCGGACACACTCTACATCATGGCTGGACTCGGCCTAGTCGAACGCGTAACCGACGATTGCTTCACGGCAAATGCTATCACAAACCACATGGTTGCCATGCCGTCCGCGCAGCATGGCGCACTGCATTTGTCAGTCCCCCACCCCCCATGCATGCCCGATTTCTATTCTAGAAACTACACAAATTCCAGGCACTAACCCCACCCAGCACCACGGAAGGCCTAATGGCAGGCGCATTCTTGATGAAAAAGCTCCAGGATACCCGCTTTGCATACCCCTTCGCGGAGGCGGACGGCCCCTTGCAATATGCCTATGGGCTAATGGGCCAATCCAAGCTGGCGAAGCAGCATACGTACTCGATCATGGAGACCCAGGGTCGTATGGACAGTTTCAACCATTTCATGGTCGGCAAGTTCCTGAAGTTCGGGACTTTCCCCGAGCGCGTCAAATCGATGGGCTATGATTTAGATGGCGCGTTGGCGGGTGGCACTGCCACCGGTTCTGCTACTATGGTTGACATCGGCGGTGGTCGTGGCGAACTCCTCCTCGAGGTCCAGGCTGTGTACCCCCATCTCGGCGCGGAGGATCTAATCGTGCAGGAATTCAATGCTGATATCGATAACGTGCCTGGTGTGCGTCTTATGGAGTGGAACTACAAGGAGGAGGAGGAGCAGCCCGTTCGTGGGGCATGTGTTTACGCGCTGCAACATATCTTGCATAACTTGCCTGATTTGGATGCTGTGGCGTTGCTGCAGAAGATTTCGCGTGCTATGACGCCTGGTTCGAGGGTGTTGATTATTGAGTATGCCAAGAATTTGACTTATGCTTCACTTCATGCGAGTATGATTGCGTTGTACGGAGGCCGAGAGAGGGGTTCGGTGGAGTGGAGGCAGATGGCGGGTTTGTGTGGGCTGGAGGTGACTTTTGAGGTTTATGTTAGGGCTGGAGAGTCATTGGTTGAGATGAGGAGGGCAGATCGGTAGTTCAGGGCTAATAGAGTTAATTAATTTAGTACTTTATTAGTTGATTGGTTAGTTGGTTAATATGATGTATCATTTCTACCTCTTATGTACATATGTATACAGATCACATCCCTTCAATAGCTTCGCTTACCCGAAGCTTATACTAGTTTTTATCTCTCGAACTGCTAAGCAGATCTTTGCAGATCCAAACTAGGAGTGTATCGAACCCATCGATTCCATGTGGATATACGGAGTATGTTTGATGTATTTTTTTTTTCTCATTCCTCGTCACATCCCTTGCTGCAACTCACATGGCCACTGCATGGTTTCTATCCCCTCCACCAGGAATGTCGCCTGTGTCTAATCCACATGGTCCTGGCAATGCGAAGCTTTCCATTTCCACGATCAAAATATTGCATTTCTTGATACGCAGATTGGCCACGCGAGCTTGACTCTCGTCATAACTGGACGTACATGACCCCGTATTCACGCCATATCATTCAACGAAATAAGTCGCTTCGCTTGGCCTGATTATATTCCCTGCGCAAATCTCTTGATTTACAATTACATCCCTTGTTTCCTCTCAATTTACTTTTACTACCTATACGAACCTTCCCACCCGATAAAAACGAGAGTCCAGGCAGGTTTCTGATCTGTAAATCGGTTCGTGTGAGAGTTTTAGCGTGATCTCCATTTCCGGGAATCTTCAAGGGCAACTTGAAAACTTTGCTCTACTGGTTCTTGGTTCTGGATTGGATTCGGATTCTGATTCATCTGATTGACCCCGCGTATCTTTCTCGTCTGTATCCATGCCAATGAGTATTTGAATTGGCTCCCCGCGCTGTAATCGGGAATTTGCCAAATACTTGGCTGCTTGACACATCTGGTCCTTGTGTTTCATCTTTATTATGGATATTCCAAAGCCTGGTGAGGGCGATGTTGACATCGGTATGTTTACCTCGGGGCAAAGGCCAAGAAAATAGTCTTAGAAGGTTGTGTATTAACATGTTTAACAGGAACTGGCGCATTTCAGGCTTGCTGGGTATGCTATTCATTCCTATAGACTGCCTCTGCATAAATGTATGCTGATTTTCGAGCAGGTCCTCACAGCCATTGTCGGCGTGGCATTGTTGTTCCGCTATGCCATCAAGGTCTGGGTGCGCTGGGCTTTGCCTCAAGTCACTGCACCCGGCCGAATCTGGGGTATAGAGGACTTGTTCTTCCTCGTGGCTTGGGGTTTTGATGTTACCCATATGATATTTATTCAAATGAGGTGAGGTCGACTTGTGTCATTAGTTCCATGTCAGCCACTAATTCTGTGTAGTGCCAACTGGGGTCTCGGGAGGCATTTCTTTTACTTGACTGGTGAAGAACGTCTTTATGCTATGAAATGGGATTTCCTTTCCCAGCCTCTGGCTGTCACTTCTGCCATGGTCTCACGCGCAGGCATGATGTGGTTTCTTTTGACTTGCTTTGCGGCGAGCGACAAGAAGATTCGCCAATCTATCATTGCTTGTGCTGTTGTTCAGGTTGTCGTCAATATGGTTACAATCGTCCAGATTATTGTCCAGTGCGGCCCGAATCCGTATCAGACGGTCAGCATCCTCCTTCTTAGTGATGGGCCCATTCTAATCTCATAGCAGACTGATCGAGTACAATACTTCCACTATATGTGGACACCACTCCCTGAAGATGGTTCCGTCAAGTGCCAATCACCGACTGTCCAGACGACTATCGGCTTCGTGCAAGGAGGTATGTAAAATTATACTTCAACCCAATGCAAAGCTAATTAAAATTCCGACAGGATTCAACACTATCATCGATTTCTTCCTTGCCGTGCTCGCTGCCGTTGAACTGTGGCAATTCTTCTTGCGAACGCTCCATCGTAACCCAAACACCTCATTCTGGTCCCAATTCTGCAAAATTAGTGGCACCGTCCGATCCCGCCGGATCTGGCAGACGATCACTCTCAGCGGACCACTCCTTCTCTCCGGCTGTGCTTCTATTGTAAAGACCTATGTGAGTAGACTGTTTTTCCCCGACTGGTACAGCAATGCTAATATCATCCACTAGAAACTCAAATCCCTCGGTGACAGACAGGATTTCACCTATAACATCGTGACCTTCGTTCTCTGGGTAAAGTAAGTACAACCACCATCTCCCAATCTTAAACCCAAACCCTAATATCATTCATTGACGACCCCAGAATCGAAAACTACAGCATCCTTCTCGCCTCGTGTGCCCCAGTAGCCCGCCTCTTCCTCCGCTCCTTCGTCGACCAGAGACGCGAAGGTCGGTCTCATGGCTACTGGTCTCGCTCCCGCTCGACAGGACACAACGAGCCTGACACAGAGCTGAAACGCCGCGCCAATGTCCAGGACCAGTGGCTGGATTCCGCTACGGTGACTAATATGACCAATGCCTGTATTCACGATGAGGAGAATCCGGCGACTAGGTGGAGTGGACATGGGCATGAGCGCTCGATGAGTCAGGTATCCAGAGCGGAGATGCCGGAACATCTTGATGATGGATGTGTTACTGTTAAGACCGATATTGTTGTTCAGGTTGATGATGGGAGGTCAATTTCTTCAGGTGGGACTAGATTGTTACCTGATGGTGGTGAGTCTCATTCTACGGGGTTTCATTGATTTACGGTATACAGATCTCTAGTATATAATAAGGAAGGTTGACTGCGGCGGATGCTGCTTTTTATGTTTATATATATATAGTGTGGAGCACCCATGAATGATGCCCAATAAGCAATTAACTCAGTGTATATACTAGCCCCCAATCAAACCAGACTATCCAGTGGTTTAAATTGACAGGGAAGACATGCGGTACGATAAGGAAAAAGAATGCCACCGATATACATGAATTTGGAGAGAAAATATACTGTCATACATGTACCACGCCGATTACTGGGACATAATGCCATTTATGGCCTGCCCATTCATTAATTGGCCCAAGTGGTCGAGCAGTTTCCTGGTCTAGCGGTTATGATTTTCCGTTAACAAATGCGATCTAGTATATGTTCCGGAAAGGTTCTGGGTTCGATTCCCAGGGAAACAATTTTTTGTCTTTTTGCTTATTTAAACTACAGTCAAGAACTTGATTTCCTTTTTCTGCCGTATCACACCATAATCAGTTTCCTGGTCTAGCGGTTATGATTTTCCGTTAACAAGTGCAAAATAGCATATGTTCCGGAAAGGTTCTGGGTTCGATTCCCAGGGAAACTATTTTTTGTATTTTTGCTATGTAAATGATAACGGAGGTACTTCGCTTTTTTTGGTTTGTATCACCGATGAAATATTTTCCGTCACTTCAATAGATATTGTAATTATGCTTCCACTACATTACCAACGCCCAGGCTGCTGATGTCATCCATTTTCAATAGATCTAAGGGGAAAAAAGCAAAAAGATGTATAAAAACGAGCAACACAAGATAGCCCTAGAAAGGCACAAATTGTACTCCGTTCACACACGTCCATGAGTGGCATTGTCGGTTCTACCAGAGTTTCAAAATTCAGTCTACTTCTCGGCTACCAGTGGAGTTCAAAAAAGCGAGGATCTCATCATTACTTAGTGATGCGCTTTAACGCTAAGCCATGCGAGCTGGTTGATGTATGTCATAATGAGCCAGAATACAGATTATAAAAAGACAAGATGTTTCCCACGGTTGCTTTAACCTTGAACAGAGGTGGGGCCTCCCCGCAACCTCGAATATACCTAGGTATAATCTCAAGCCTGTAAGGTTGTTTCAGCCTTCAAATATCAAATCCTATTACTACTATGGATTCATGACACCGATGACATAAACGTCACGTGAATCTATCCCAATCCCCACCGCACGGTCAACAGCTCCTTCACCCTCCAACAATGCCGCCCAAAAAACCCGCCTTCCCTTACCGACGGAGCTCCAATGCCTCGGAAGATGACTTCTTCGACATCCCCGACGAACCATGTCTCTCCATAGTTAAGCGCCAGCTACGACATGTCCGAACATGGGTCACAGTCGCCGTTATCATCTTGTTTATCCTGTGGCAACGCCGTGAACGTCCCCCGCCGCCGCCCCTACCACATATCCACTACGACGAGGTCGATTGGTCGCGCTTTGCCTATACCCAGTATGCAACCAATGAGGTCTACATGTGCAATTGCCTGATGGTCTTCGAGGCTCTGCACAGACTCGGCAGCAAGGCGGACCGCGTGCTGTTTTACCCGGAGGAGTGGGACCTCGTTGTCGAGGATGACTTTGATCGCGTCAGCCAGTTGCTACTTGAGGCTAAACACAAGTACAATGTGCTGCTGATCCCGATTAAGATTGAGGGAATTCAGGATCCATCGGGTGAGTTGGGCTGCCGCTGTTGGAAGTGACCTAGCCTCTTGAACACACTTACTTACATGTCAACCCATTTCATAGTCGCCGGTTCCAGGGCTTCGTGGGATACTAGCACCGCCAAACTCATGGCATTTGGCGAACACGAATATGACCGCGTTATCCACCTCGACTCGGACGTTATCCTCCTCCAGACAATGGACGAGCTGTTCTTCCTCCCTCCTACCACTGTCGCCATGCCACGTGCCTACTGGCTTCTCCCGGACAAACTGCTCTCGTCGCTGATCGTGGTCATTGAGCCCTCCCTCCGCGAATACCTTGCCTTGACCGACTCTACTAAACTCGCTCAGAACGGTCAAGTCGATATGAACCTGACAGACCACCGGTATGATATGGAGCTGTTGAATAGGCGGTACGGGGACTCGGCAATGGTCCTCCCGCACCGGCAGTATGGTCTGTTGAGCGGCGAGTTCCGGACGAAGGATCATCGCAAATTCCTGGGGAATGATGATGAGGTCTGGGATCCTGATCATGTTCTGGCGCAGGCTAAGTTCGTGCATTTTTCGGATTGGCCGCTGCCGAAGCCATGGGTTATGTGGCCGCAGGAAATGTTGGCGGCGGAGCAGCCGAAGTGTGATAATAACCCTGGCACGCCGCAGGAGAGTGGGTGTCGGGATCGGGAGATTTGGAAGATGATATATGATAAATATCGGAGACAACGAAAGGTATGTGTGTGTATGGGGATGGGGATGAATTGGTTGGTTGCTAACTGTTGTAGGATATCTGCAAGCTGCTCAGTTATCCGGCGCCGGTTTGAGTGGAAACACTTCATTGATTAATTGTATAGACATGTAGCATAGGTAGATTATGGCGTTTGGGATATTAGCTCTGTAAAGGGAAGGCATGAATCAACGACGATCACTGTAGTATCACAAAACAGAATTCAACTGGATATCTCAGCAAGTAGTACTCCGTACACAAAACAAACTCCATAAATG